>JAQFXP010002735.1:0-14262 GCA_034693685.1 Belba bartosi | reverse complement strand
TCATATTCAAGTTTAAAAGTCAAAATTACAAAAGTATATAAAAGTTTGATATAAATAATTTTAAAAATTAGTACTTGCTCATCATATTTTATTCCAAACTTAGAGTCAATGAATTTATTTTTTATTTTAAACTTTGGTTATTAATCAAAATATTTTTTATAAACACAGATTTCAACAGATAATTTTTTACTTATTTCAAGTTGAATATCAATAAAAATTTTATTTAATCATTAAAAACATACAAGCTATCCTATCATAAAATTTTGATTTAATGGCAAAATTCAACATTACTTTCGAATTTCAGGAACTGCTACATACTGCTACAGTAGCTCGCATATTTGATTGCAATCTAAATATTACAAAAGTTTTAGCTTAATAATTAATAAGCTACCCAGATCATCAATCGAAAATTAGATTTTAGCAGATTTTATATTCAACTCTCCTTTTACATTATAGATTTTATATTAATCAGGGGTTGTAAATGGGGGGGGGGGGAGGTCAGCCTAAAATCTCATTGATTTTGAAAATTGACATTTATTCTCCCTTAGCATTTAATCCAAAAAGGCGGCCGAAAATTTTTTTAAGTTTTTACCGGTAATTAAAATCAGGAAATTTTTCCTAAATCGGTGCTAAATCCCGTTTAAATCCGGTTTAAATCCAGTGAAATCCAGTCGAATTTCATCAGAAATAATGTGGGTTTTGAGCGTTTTTGGGAAAATGCCTTCCCTGATCCCCACTTCTGAATCAGCCTACCTTCTTACTCTCTAATATTAATATTAGTAAATTTAAATAAAAACAAAAACTAGTTTAACTCTCTTTGAGAAATCCTCTTTTCGAATGAACATTATATAACATTCGAGATTATAATATTATTTTTAATGCTTATATATGTATATATAAAATGTCAATTGTTTTATAATTGATTATTAATTGATTTGAATATTTAAGAATTGTTTAGTTTTGTCGAATAAAGTCAAAGACATGACTGAAGTTATTTGGAGTAATAAACCTGAAATTAAATGCGAAAATGAGTCATTCGAATGCTTTGTTAAGGATATTAATAATAATTATGGAAATGATTTAAAAGAAGATCAGGTTTTGCTTAAAATATTTAAAACATTATTGGAAAACAAAACTGATAATCAAGATCTGAATAAGACTGTAAAAGATAACCCAATTTGCGATTTATATACTAAACCCGAATTTGATTTATCCAAAGATATTATAAATCAAGTTTCGAAAAACGAACGCTTTATTAGACCTCTTCTCGATATCGTGTCTGAGAATAATGTACCCAAAAAGGAGATCAATGTTCTTGAGATGAATGTGAGTAACGCTATTATGGCTACCGAAGTGGACAGTCATCTGGCAGTTGCCGCCATTTACCCGATTGAAGTGAACTACACTATTGCTGTCAAATCAATTGATGACTTATCTGACGACTATAAGAACAAGTCATTCAAACTGCTTGAATGGGATTACAATTCGACACTCTTTCCGTCCGAACTATCGACTATCGATTTGGTTGTATTTAGAGATAGCTCTGAATTATGGCATTTAAAACTCGACACTCAGTTGCAAGAAATAAACGACTCATTGGTTAACAACGCGTTTCTATTGGCTCTCTTCAGGAATAAGTTGACTGAACCCGAACTGGCTTTAAGTGAATTAAATGTAAATCAATGGCAATGTGTGACCAATTCGAGTCTAACTAAAAGAATCGATGAGTTTAGGAAAACTGCCAAAACTATTGGCTTTTCTATTATTTGTGAGAAAAGCGATTCAATCGGTTCTATAGCTCTACTATTCCGGAAAATGATTTCACAGACAAAAGATATCTCAAAACCAAATCAAATTCAAAGCATCAAAATTGATAACAATGTCGACAATTGGTTCGATTTATTGAAACAAAAAATAATAAACTTTAAGGAAATTATTGATGAAAGCGATGAAACAAAGCTATGGCTAATTGCTAACCGATCGTCCATTACTGGTATTATTGGTTTGACAAATAGTCTTCGTTTAGAGCCGGGAGGAGACAAAGTCAGATGTATTTTCGATTACGACAATCAATTGAAAGTTCCGCTCAATTCGAAACACAACCCAATTATTGCCGACATTTTGGCCAATGATTTGGCCATAAATGTGATCAAAGGCACAAAACTGGGAACTTATAGGCATTTGAACTTACCTAAAAATTATGACCAAGTCGAAACAAATGACTATTTCCTAAATTTGGGCCCAAATAATAAAGATCTGTCGAGTTTGCAGTGGTTTGATTCAAAAAACCTAATTTTCAACAAAAGTACTTTCGATATAAACAATAAACCGTTTAATCAAATTCGTTGTAATGTCTATAGTTCTGGCCTTAACTTCAAAGACGTTATGTTTGCGACCGGTAGTCATATAACACATTCTATTCTCAATAACTAGTTTCTAATTAATAAACATTTTGACCAATAGGTAGACTAATGTCAGGACCAGAGACTATGTTTACCGACAATGCGATTGGCTTTGAGTTCGCCGGACGTCGAACTGATTCCGGACAAAGAGTCTGTGGTTTTGGTGTCAGTCGTTGTATGGCTTCGTTTGTCGACACAAGTGAGCAATTGATTACACCCATACCAGACCATTGGTCTATGGATGAGTCGGTGACTGTATTGAGCACTTATATCACCGTTTGGTATGGACTCATAGAAAGGGCTCAATTAAGACAAAGTTTGTTTGATTTAAATTTAGACTTAGATTTAGATTTTGATACAATACTGAGTATTAGAAATAATTTAATTTATTAATAATCAATAATTATTGTTGCAAATTAGATGAGAGTATTCTGATTCATTCGGGCGCCGGTGGTGTAGGACAGGCGGCAATAGCTGTTTGTCAACACTATAACTGCGATATATTCGTAAGCGTCGGAACAGAAGAGAAGAAAAAGTTTTTGATGAAAAAGTACGGAATCGCCGAAAATCGTATCTATAATTCGAGAGATATTCAGTTTAAATACCAAATAATGAGTGCAACCAATGGAAAGGGAGTTAATCTGGTCTTAAATTCACTGACCGGCGAGAAACTGGAGGCCAGTTATCAGTGCGTATCGAAAAATGGACGCTTTGTTGAGATCGGAAAATACGATTTGATTCTAAACAAGAGATTAGGAATGTTTTCATTTCTTAAGAATATCTCATTCATTGGCGTATCTGTCGATCAAATCATATTAGTATTACCCGAATACGCGAAAAAGTTCTTCGATTGGATGCACAGCAACTGCACCAATGGTTGCGTTAAACCAATCAATACGACTATATTCAACGCATCGGAAGCCTTGGAGGCATTCCGTTATATGACAACCGGCAAACATATCGGAAAAATTCTGCTCAATATCAGACACGAAGAACAATCGAAAGAACCGACTCTTCAGTTCAGTCCAACTCTTAAAATGAGAGCAACTGTTAAAACATACTTTAATCCAAACAAAGTCTATATAATTACTGGTGGTTTGGGTGGCTTTGGACTCGAATTACTCAATTGGATGACACTATTGGGGGCAAAAAAGTTTGTCCTCACCTCAAGAACTGGCGTTAAGACTAATTATCAGCGATTTGTATTGAGTCGATTGGAGAGTTTGGGCGAAAAATACAAAATATTTGGAACCAAAGTCATTGTTTCGACAAATGATTCGAAAACTATGGAAAGCAGTGATAAACTACTCAAACAAGCCTTAGATTTAGGCCCAATTGGAGGTCTTTTCCATTTGTCTCTTGTACTCAACGATTGTCTTCTGGAAAATCAAACTCTTGACCAGTTCACGTCTACCTGTGCCTCAAAAGTCAATGCATTTGTGCATTTGGATCGATTGACTCGTGATTTGGGCTACAATTTAGACCATTTTGTGGTCTTTTCATCCATTAGTTCCGGTAAAGGAAATACCGGACAAACGAACTATAGTTTCGGTAATTCTATTGCCGAACAGGTTTGTGAACAAAGACGAGCGGACGGTCTCAACGCTCTTGCCATTCAATGGGGACCTATTGGTGACGTTGGTGTGATAGCCGAAGTCGAAATGAATAGTGCGTTGGTTGGCATAACCAAACAGCGAATCAACTCATGTTTGGAAGTGTTGGACAAATTCCTTCAGTGCACACAACCCATACTCTCGAGCACTGTATGTATCGAACACTGTATTCAACTACAAATACAGTATTAATCAAATTTAAACCTAATTTCCAATTCATATATTATATGATATCTGATATCATATAAACAAATGTTGAAGAAATCACTGATGACTTAATCACCTAATTATCGGTATATTAGGTGAGAGCACAACGTCTGACCCAAGAAGGCAGTCGTGAATTTCGAATTGTCGGCCAAATCTGGACTGCTTTGGGCGTCGACCCGAACACAACGCCCGACCACTTGACTCTGGGGGAGATCGGCATCGAATCGATGTTTGCTATAGAACTACAACAGGGATTGGAAAAAGATTACGACATTCGGATCAAACTGACGGACGTTAAGTCAATTACAGTTAAACAGATGAAGG
Organism: Belba bartosi; assembly: GCA_034693685.1. NCBI lineage: Eukaryota > Metazoa > Arthropoda > Arachnida > Sarcoptiformes > Damaeidae > Belba > Belba bartosi. The sequence goes on along the minus strand of JAQFXP010002735.1, from coordinate 9,716 downwards.
ACTTCCAAAGCGGAAAGGTAGCTGATCTAAAGCAGTTCGCCGCCGACATTAAGGAGGCCCGGCTTAAGCTAAACAAGAAAAAGTTTATTATGCCTCTCGAGAGCCACACCCGACTCAATGCTGTGACGACTGGAAAACCGATTTATTTGTTGCCTCCAATTGAAGGCATTTTCTCGACTTTCGATAGTTTGGCCAAAAAAATAGACAGACCTGTCATTGGCCTCAATTGGACTAAAGAGATGGAGAGTTTGGAATCGATCAAAGATATGACCAAATATTTTACGGCTCTATTGAACCGATTGTCGCCGAATGAGAACTACGACATTGTCGGCCACTTTTACGGCGCTCTCATTGCCAGCAAAATGCTTAGGAAAGCACCGATAGGTCGAGCCGTCATTATTGATATCCTCTCCAATCACAAAGTGGACGATGACGTCTGTTCTGATGACCACATCTTTCATATAGTATCGAAATTCATATTTCATGACATTCCGAAAAATGTTGAGAAAAGAATTCTTCGCGACTTGTCTTCAGTCTCTGATATAACTGAAAAAATCAATAGACTTTGCGCTGAAATAAAAGAATTCGGCGGAAAAAGTCTTGTGTCGAAAGATTTGGATCAAATAATGCAAATGTCGTTCAAAAGAGCAAAACTCTTCACTGAATATAGAATCAAATTAATGTCTAAATATCAAAAAGTTCGTCGAAATGTTGGCAAGATGTTTTTCCAAAAAACTGGCAAATTATTAGTTATTAAACCGTTTGAAGACTGTCGGGACAATAATAGTGATCAGAACTCTGATGTCGACAATATTTATAATTCATATTTTATTCCGGGAGAGGTAATGCAGTTTTAGTATTAAATATTTGACTGTTTTAGCCTGGTTGAATTGCCGTTACAAAAACAAAATTAGGCAAATTATATCCTATCATAAAATTCCAATGCAAAGTTGTCTGACTTTTTCTAATTTTAAACTAATGTCACATTTTTATTTCATTTATCAAGTTAAAAAAGTGACTTTAGTTTAAAATTAGAAAAAATTTTCGATCACTTTGTTTAGGATATAATTTGCTGGGTATAAATTCAACTGTATTAGCTCACTTTCTTACTATTATTATAATATTAAATTAATTTCAAATTTTTCTAAGGCTTCCGAAGGACAGATGGATATCGAAAAATTCAAAGCAGATCCGGAATATGTATTATCTGAAAACGACGACAAAATTGCTATTCTTATCAATAATTTCTTTAACAAGTCTTAAATTATAGATAATTTTTATTATTACTTAATATTATCTATATTATTATAACAAGAGTGTATTACCAAATTTTAACAATTTTTCAAGTTTTTTTTAACTAAACTTGTGTATTATTAAACTTTTTATTCAATAAAACTAAAATTAAATCCAAGTTGGTGGTTTATTTAATAATTAATAAATCAATAGTTATTTTTTAATTTGATACTTTTTCTAAAAGTATAACACCATGTCATTAAATTTATTATCAACAAAAATTTTAACAAATTAATTTATGAAAATATGCTCTACACAATTATTAATTATAAATTTTAATTGCATTGATAAATTAAAAATAAATAGCATGTTCAAAATTCATTAAAAGAATCTTAACTCCATTTAATTAAAACAAAAAATTTAAATAATTTCTTAATAATTACAATAATTTTGTAAACGCATTGCTATTTTAAAGTTTATAAATTAATTATTATTGAGTTCAGCTTGTTATTAATATATAAAACGTTGTATATACAGTGCCCTTCAGATGTATGTCACCAACATCGATGTAGTCACAGTATTGATTTAATTCTGCATTACATTATTTTATTAATTTATATTTGAAGTAAACTGCAATTGTAAACAAGACTGTGTCCAAAATATAGTTATATATAAAAATTAAATTATTTATAAAATTTTTAATTGTGGTTTTGATCTTTATTTTAAAATATTTAAGTAAATTTATTTAGCGCTTAGCATGTTGGTATGGTTTATTGAGTATTTATTTACATTTACATTTTTTTTATTTAAATACCACCCCTTAAGTTATAAGGTTAATTAAAATAGTTGGGTTTGGAGGATACTGTGACTACATCGATGTTGGTGACATACATCTGAAGGGAACTGTATATATATTGCAAGAATGTTTAATTTGTATGCATTACAAACTTTGCAATTTAAATTTTTAGTAATAATTAAAATTGCTCCAGGTTAAAATTTTAAAAAACAAAATACATTTATTTAATTATATTAACAAAATGTAATATTTTGATTTTTTATAAACCAGTTAGCTTTTACTGAGACTTTATCATGCCACAAATTAACTAAATAGAATTTTATAAAATTGTTAATGTGGTAAATTTTTAATAAAATTCCATTATTGCAAAAACAATTAGGTTAAAATAATCTAGTATTTTTTATATAATTTATATAATATTATTGCTCAGCAATTTTACATTTATTAAAGAAACCCCTAATTACCCAACAATACCTGTGTTAACGTTAATCTATTACAAAACTGCACATTATTCTATCACGTATACAATATTTTCAATAATTCAGACTTATTCTAATTGGTTGTGACGCGTCTCTTATCTTTTTACATTAGGTTCACGGGTTTGTCACCGGCCAGTATGTTTATAGTACATTTTGTAATTACTGTATTGTGAAATTATTTGGTCTTGTGAGTTATAAATAGTTTTCTAAACAACTTATTTATTATTTTAATTAAATTTTGAACTTTAATATTAGATGTTTATAAATAAGTTGGTTTTTATTATTTTTGTATTACACTAAGCACATTTTCACAATATATTTAATAAAGTTACATGTACAAAATGCCCATTTCTCTCTTCCTTCCTTCCCCCCCCCCCTCTCTCTCTCTCTCTCTCTCCCCTTCTCCTCTGCCTTCTTTTCTTGGTTTTAATTCAACTCTTTTCAAAATTTTTTATTAAAGCAAATTCAAATTAAACAGGGATTGAGAAGGTCTGCCTCTCCAGGGGAAGGATTTTTCTCAAAATTTTGGCCAAAAACCTAGAGGGGGGAGGGGTCAGAAGAGGGATTTTTCCAAAAACGCTTAAAAACCTATATATTTCTAATAAAATTTTACGTAATTTAACTAGATTTAAACAGGATTTAGCACCCATTTAAAGAAAATTTCCTAATTTTGTGCAAAAAATCCAAAGAATTTGCCTACCGCTTTCGGCGGCCGATAAAACGTCGAGGGAGTACCTTTCTTCGGACCAAATAGTATGGGGGGATAAATGCCAATTTTCAAAATTATGGGGATTTTTGGCTGATTCCCCTTCTTCACAATGGCTAAAATTAACCGAAGTTTTAAATTTATAGTATTTATATCTATAATAAAACATAAGATGCGATAAATGTTTTGAAATTTTATCTAATATTCGACTCAAAATCCAGTTTAGTGTTAATGTTTCGTGAATAAAGCGGTTTAAGGCAACAGAAGCGAGTTTGAAGTTAGTTGATATCAGTCAGCACTAGAACATACTTTGAGACATTAGTTTGTACAATTTAAAATCATGGGAGTCTAGAGTTGTTTTCTATTTATTTAAATATTAGATATAGATATATAGTAGACTCATATTAGATTAATTTTTTGTTTTACATTTAAATGTAAATATTATTAAATTAAGTTTGATTTGAGGCTAAATATAGTCAAATTTAGAGACATTTGACTAATTTTTTATTTAAGTATAAATATCAGAAAAATGTTTTTAATTACGTTAAAAGTTTTGTTGATGCATGTTGCCAACAAACACATTCAAATTTGTCTAGATGCAATTTACAAACAATTCTATTATATATTGCTTTAATTTGTTTGAAAAATAACAATTAATTTTGAAAATGACATATATTTCAATTGATGTCGATTCGTATGATTATACTTCTAACTACAAAATCAAAAATCATTTACTCCGAGAATTTTTTGCTGAATTTTTCGGCACATTTATTATGAATGTAAGTATAAATATATTAATATACTGTATAGATAATGTATAGTAGTATAGATAAAAGTATTTGTGTGCAATGTGTCAAATAATTAATATAAGTTTAAACTTGGCACAGTTGTTGACAACGGGTTCGGCCGCATCTTATGCTCTCCGATGCCATAATACCGACGGACATATAGTTTGCGATGTGTTTGGGGCAAGTTTTGGAGCAGCTATGGGTGTGCTCTTGGGAGTTCTCGTTAGCATTTCAATATCTGGTTGGTTAATTTTATAATTTAATATACTCTACGTATAGTAAATAATACATTACTGTATGAAGAATATAAACTTATTTTAATTTGATTAAATTTCTAACAAGATTGTTACTTTTACACAATTATTGTTATACTGTATATCAATACAAACTTTTAGTATTTCGGAATTGTTTCGACTACTTCTTGTCATCTATATCAGCCTTTGAACGCACAGTTAGTATCGCCAGACGGACAGACAGGAGAGAAAATCTGATCATTAGAGTGATGTTTATTGCAGTTTTAATATTTGTTTATAAATTCTTTTATTTGATTAAAGATGACAAGAAGCGGTCGAAAGGTTCCGAAATAACACAGTTTGTGATTACCAATAATTGTGCAAAAATAACAAAATTGTTACAAATTTGACTTGTTTCAATGTTTGCAATTAACTTGTAATTAACTCAATTAATTCAAATCCATGAGTTTGATAAGTAAATTAATAAATTAATTAATTTTGCAAATTAGGAGGACATCTCAATCCAATCGTCACACTAGCACTGGCTATAGTGAACAAATTCTCTTACAAGAAAATCCTGGTTTATGTTTGGGCCCAATATTTGGGTGCATTCTGTGCTACGGCTCTGGTTTACGCCAATTATCGCAATGCGATCAATGCGTTCGATGACGGAATCAGATCTGGTTTTGGTGATAAGAGCAGCACCGGTCAAATTTTCACTACATTTCCCGCCGATAGCGCCAGCATTTTTGGCGTCTTTTTAGATCAGGTAATGATTAAGACTTGAAAATTAAGTCAATTATTAAATATCAAATATACAGTAAACAGACAATGACTTTAATCTAATAATGATATTAATACTAAACAATAGATGATTTGTGCGTCAATTGTGATGTTTGCGGTGTTGGCGGTAATGGACGAAAAAAATGTTCAAATTCCCAAATATCTGATTCCAGTCATTATAAGTCTAATTATTTGCGGTATTATCGTCTCGTTTGGCCTCAACTGTGGGGCAGCGCTCAACCCGGCCCGAGACTTATCGGGTCGTCTCTTCTTAGCACTAATCGGTTATGGAAGCCATGTATTCCAACCATTGAATGGTCTCTATTGGCTCATTGGAGGCATTATTGGGCCACATATGGGCGCTATAGTCGGTTCTGCTATTTATTTAATACTCATTGAAATACATCACAAAAACGCCGAACAGTTGGCATTAATTCAGTGAAAATCAATTAATTGTTTCATTATATCTTTAATCCTTTATTTATTTTTCATTTCATTATATAAATTTTTATTCACTTATAATTTGTATAAATATTTCCTTAATATAAATTAAACTTTACAAAGAAAAGTTTCAAATTTATAAATTATAGTGCCAATTTGTTTTACACTATTATTTTTAAAATATACTATTTTAAATTAACATTGATAAATAAAATTTTTATTAAATTTATGTAATTTATATACTAAATAGCTAAAAATTTTAGCAAATTTTATAAATTTGTTGAGGGTTATCTTTAATTTGTATTTAAATAATAAGATAAAAAGAGACAAATAAAACTGTTAAAATCACTTTATCCATTATAGGTAAATTGTATTTCATTGTATATCGTTATATATTTATATATTTTATTTTTAAATAATAAAACTTAATAAACTAAAATAAATAATTTAACATAAGTTGGCTTAATTAGAATATACTAATAAAATTAAAAATTTAGTTTATGGTAAGTTTTATAAGTTATAACAATTTCAGTATAATAATTTAGTTTAAATTTCTGCTATTTTAAAATAAATATAGTCTTATTTTTGACTTTTTTATGTTGCTTGGCAATATTAAACAAGTGGCACCAAAAACTGATAAATTTTCATGCCTGGTCATAAATATTTGTTTTACTAATTAGGATTGTTTTGGGAAACAATTTTACTTTATTTTATTTTTTATGTTGTTAAGAAATTGCAAAAATTAATATAAAACAAAGTTGAATAAAGTATAAATTTTGTTTTATAAACTACTAAATTGTAATATAAAATCAGATTACTAGAAATTTTAAAAATTGTTGAAAATGATATAAAAGTTTTTTCCAATATTTTTGTCTGAAAAATACATAAGCAAATAGTTACACAAACTTTTTAAATAATTTAATTTAGAAAACTTAGATATAAATCAATAATGATAACTTGTTTATAGTTTTTTATTATTTGCTAATTAGTTAAATATTGTAATAATAATTACTATAATATAATAGTAATAAAAAAACACAAAAAAAAACATAATTATATTTAATTTTAATGACTTTTAAAGTGATCAAAGGGTCACAATAGTCAGCAAATAAGTTAACCACAATTTAGATTTATTAATAAAATCTTACAGTATTAGAACTTTAATTATACTTTCAATTAGATTTTTAAATATATTTTATTGACATAATTATCATTATTATATCAAGTACAAATTTTTAATTGAATGTTTAAATGTAATGTAAATTTATTGAACAATGCAACAATTTTCCAATTATATTGTACTTTTATATATTAATATGTATTAATATTTGTTTGAAATAAAACTAAATACAGTATTTGAACAAATTTTTGTAAATTATTTGTTTTCTAAATAATTTTTAAGAAACTTATTTAAACGCATTTTTTGCATTAGTTTTTGAACGACCTTTTGTTCGGAATTATTTTCATCGTATCTTCTTCTATATCGCAGACCATCCGATGTTTTAAAGCAATTCTCCACAAAAAGAGACAATTCTTTTACATCTTCTTTGGTTTGAAGGATTGGATATCCGTCGCCATCTGTTATTTTAACAAGTTTTTATTATTAAATTACTATTAGATTTAATTAATAAATAAATATTAATTTTGAATTTGTATTCTATTGTATTATTATTTGTATTAATTGAATAAATTATTAATAAACAGAAACTTACTCAAAGACTTAATAATACATTCTGTAGTAGATTGGAGGTCTGGCCACACTCCCTGACCACAGATAGGGATATAAGTTTTGGCTCAAACCCCCAAAAAGATAAGATATTAAAAATAAATAATAAGAATTTAAATTGTGTTTTTAAATGTTACCATTTTAACTATTTTTAAAATATTATTTAATACAAAATTAAATAATAGAGAATAACATATAATAAATATTTATAAATAGTTTATTTATCAACTAGCCAAATTCGAATACAACAACAGATCAAATATTTTTTTATAATCTTAATTTTTTGTTTTATACTTTTAACCAGTAATAAATTTATTATTAATTAATTTTAATAAATTTTTGATTTTTAATTAAGTATAAAAATTTTAACTCTTCTACACAGTTATTGTATTTTAGAAATTTATAAAGAAAATGAGTAATTAAATATTTATTTTATATTAAAAATTAGCATTTAAATATTGGTATTATTAACATAAGGTCTTTAATTTTTATGCCATAAATAATGTAGTATGAAAACTAACAAAATTTTGCAAAAATAATTATAAATTTATAAATTAAAAATTTTAAAACAAAAAAGTAAAATTCTTTATGATAACTTGAATAGATTATAGTTAATAAATTTAACTTACTCGTAATTTTACGCATTAATGGATGTGTATCGCAATATGCACTGTCGCCGGCAATTAAACAAATTTCACTAATAAATGACAATACAATAATAAAAACAATTTTTGAAATTTTCATTTTTGCACGTTTGATGTAACAATATTTTAAGAAATTTGTAAAATTCCAAATGTTTGAAATTTACTTGTTAATGGTGAACATTTTTAGTTTATATAAGAGTATGTTAATTACTTAACTTATTTACAACTTATAATTAGCAAGAATAATTTTTAACTATATGAATATACAATAAATGCTTTTTAAAAAACTTTATTGTAAATACCAAAGATACTGCAAAAATATTAGCAATTAATCGATTATCTGATGCATAACTAATTCAAATTAATTTATTAATATTTATTAAAATATTTTCTAAATATTATAACAATTAAATCTCTAGAGTTTTATCCTAATTATAAAACTAATTTAATACGATATTTAATGTGTTTATCATTAATTGCATAAAATAGTAAGTTATTTATAATTATAAATTTAAGTATAACATCTTTGCAAAAAGTTTGATTGCCACAAAATTTTAGATAAGTTTAATAATTTATTTCCTACAAGAAATAAGTGTTTATTATATATTTATTAGTTTACTAGTGATTAGAGAATTTCGTTTATAACTGTTTCCATAGCTTTTAATTATATATTTATATATATTAATATTTTAATATATATTCTTTCTATACTTTACCAAACTTTTTTTTTAATTAATTTTTCTTTTACAAAATTTTTTTGTAAAATTTTACTTATGAAAACATTAATATTTAAGAAGAGCATAAGTAGAGAATTAAAAAATTTAATTATTAAGCAAAATATAACATTTTAAATGGGACAAAATAAACATTTTAAAATTAAGCAAAATTTACCAAGTTAAAAATAATTTATTTTAGCATTTTTTTACTTATTAATATACAAAAAGTGTATAAGTGCAAATTATTTTAAATTTAGGTTTAAAACACAAATTATTAAAAATATTACATGTACAGTATTAATATAACTATCACACAAAATTATTTCTCAAAAATGCAGATAAATTAAGTCTAAATTACTCTGACACTTATACCTATATTAAAATTTTTATATTTTTGTTTAAATGTTTTCTTGATTTATTGATTAGATTAAAAACAATTTAATTTTTTAATTAATTATATTTTGTTATATAAACATACCTAACCTAACATTATATATTTTTTAAAATTAACTTGTTTAATTTAAATTATAATTTATATATTGACATTTAAAAAATTTTTAAACAGCTTATGTATTTTACTTTAATTTATACTCTTCCTCCAATTTTCCATTAAATAAATATTCCATAAAATTGTGCTAAACAGATTTAAATTCATTTAAAATAATTAAATTTAGTTTGAATCTAGTTAAATTCAATTAAATTATTTTACAATTATTTAGATTTATTAAACATTAAAAAAAAATTTCTTCACGTATCCTTATCTGAATTAGCAAATTTTTTCAATCTTTTTTATTAAATATGGTTTAAAATTTAAAATTTTTAACTAGTTTTGAATACAATTAAATTACAAATATTGTTTTAAAAGTAAATTTAATAAAAAATAAATAAATAAAGAAAATTATAACAATTAAATAATTTTAATTTAAAAATATTATAATTAAATATATTTAAAATTTATTACAGTATATTAATGATTTAAGGCTTTAGAGTAGGGGCTGCCAGATTTCAAAATTGCCGCGTTGAATTAATAGACAAATTAATTTCATCATGTTAATTTCATAAGAGTCATACATAAAAATCATTTCAAATTAAAGATATTTACGAATCCCAACAAATATTTTTAACAACAATTTCTATTTCGAAATAAATTGCTATAATTTGTTTAATTTGA
>JAQFXP010002734.1:0-14265 GCA_034693685.1 Belba bartosi | reverse complement strand
TGTATCTTTCCGCAGACCAAATGCTAGGGAAGGGAGTAAAACTAAATTTTAAAATCAAGTGTGAAATTTGTGGCTTTCTCGATCCCTGATTTTATAATATTTAAAATTATTTAATATAAACAATAAAATTTGTTACATTTATCATGCCCGTTAAAAATTTTTATATCAATAATACAAGTTTTTTGGCTGAAACTTCCATGTACACTTTAATAAGTTAAGAAATGACATGTAACTTGTTTTTATAATTCAGCTTCTTAAGTTAAATTTTTAAAATCATAGAGAAAATTGAAAATTTTACGAAAACTAAAGTAGTAATTTTTTTAAATATGCAATTAAATATAAAAATACAATATACCGGTAATTATTTTTGTAATTAAATTCAATTTAAGTAAATTTTTTCAAACAAAAATATTTGCCAGCTATCTTTATAAATTAATTAAAAAATAAATTTTAACCGCAATTTTAAAATATATAAATTCAAATATACTTTGTATTTTTTGATAACAAATATTTTGTATTGAAAGAAAAATACAGTTATTTCTTCATTGAATCCTATCTTAATAATCACTTTTTCTATATTTGTATTCCTTTCGTTTGCTTTAGTATTCTTTCATTCAATTTATTCCTGTATTCACTCAAACAGAAAATCTTATTACAAAGCGATAGAATATTCTACAGAAATAATAAACTTATAATAAGAATATTATATAAAGTTTCTTCAAATTTCAAACAAATTTATTCTAAAGTTTAGTGAATTAGAAACAAATAAATAGATAATTTTTTGCTGATTTTAAATAACTTTATCTATAATATTGATATAACTTTATTTAACAATATTAATACTAATTAAACTCAGAAATTGAGAAGATGGATCAGGCAAAAACCCGCCTGATTTTGAAGATTGGCATTTATATCCCTAGTATTTAGTTCGCGTAAAGATACCTCCACAAGACTTGCCGACTGCCCAAGAATATTTTTTTGGGTTTTAAGCTAATATTAGAAATTTTTTTTTTAATTGGGTAATAAATTCAGTTTAAATTCAGTTAAATTAATCAAATTTAGCTTAAATTTAATTAAATTGAGTAAAATTTTATTACCGGTATAAATATATGGGTTTTTAGCGTTTAAAAAAAATCTCTCTGCTGATGCTCCATAAGTTTTTGCCAAATTTTTTTTAAATTCTTTCCCTAATTTTCCTCGATCGGCCAACTTTTTTTTATCCTTGATTAAATTTAATGTACATATATATGATATAATAATCAATTGAAATAATAACAATAATAAATATTTTTTAGTTTTGCAATTATAATAAATACCAAAATATTTTTATTTATTAATATTCGTATAATTTATTAATTTAATAAGTTTTATAATAAAGAAATAAAACATAAATGCCTTAACTGGTTGATTGCTATTAGAGGCACAATAAAAGTCGTTTTGATATAATTTTTGCGATAATATTAAAGAAAAAGACAAAAATAAATCAGTTTAAGAGAAATTAATTAAACAAAAGAGAATCAGAAACCAAATACTGGCAGTTCTTATGATATAGAAATAGGAAATTATAGCAATAGCGCCGACATTACTCATACACTACTTAACGATTTCTATGGATTTGAGAAAAAAAATTGATTTTTATTGTCAACGAAAAAACATTCTCTAAAGAAGACAGAAGTTTATACAAAAATAAATTACAAAAATATTCTCATCAATTTGCCAAGTTAGTTAGAAGAATAAAATTGGGTTAATCCTATTAATGTTGTTCTTTATTTGGAATAAAACTTTTTTTTATGAATTAAAAAAATTTAGTGAATTATAAATCTTTAAATTTTTTTTCTCTCAAAACTAATTGGATTGGAATTAAAACAAAGAGATCTAAAAAAAATAATTGTCGATATAATTAGTATTTGACAAAAGTGAACATTAGATCGTTGTTTCTGATAGCCTTTGGATGTCTAGCAAGTCGTTTCTGATTTGATTCGATACGACTTCTCTATTGAAAGCTAATTGAAAGTCAAACCAAATGACAACAATCTCTGTCTCTATTCCATTCAGTTATTCACTCGAATCGAAACATAACTCAAATATAAGCCATTCATTAAAAATATTGATTCATATTTCCAATTATATTGATTACATAACTGTCTGATTGCAAAAAAATTCTTTGAAAAATCTATTGAATTGATTTCCAATATAATAGTTAAAGATATTTATTATATAAATTTTTTCTTTTTTAAAAATATTGACTTATTACAAAAATAAAATATATTTGAAAAAAATTTTTTAAAAATACACTATTTTTAAATTAAACCTTTAAGTTTTATTTATTTTTATTTTTGCTAAATTTAGCTTAGTCAGCGTAAGTTTTTAAGATTTATTAACTTTTATAACATAAATGCAACCAATTAAATTTATATCAATATTAAATAAGACAGTGACAAATAAATTTTCGTTATTTTAATTATTTATAATATATTTATTATGGTAAATCAAATTATTCTTAAACAATAAGTTTCTTAAGTATTAATATTATTTGTTTAAATTTTTATTTATTATTTATTAATATAAAATCTATTATATAACATTAATATTATTAATATTTTTAAATATAAAATTAATTGTGTTAAATATTTCGGGATATAAATAATCAAAACTAAAATTAATACAAATTGCTAATATTAAAAACTAAAGAAAGTTTCACTAAAACATATCAAATATTATATGTTTTAAACATTTAGTATATTTTATATATCAATACTTAGATAATAATAAATAAATTTCTAAATATAATCAATTCTGTTTTATATAAATTTTAAAGGTATTTAAATTTCAAATGTTTATGTATTTTGCAATTAATTTTGTCCTATTTTGCTTCAAACACAATTAATAAATTATAACAAGTTTACACTAAACAATAATAGTACAAAGTAATGAACAAACTAAACAGACGCGCGTTTTGGCAAACATTTACAATTTGTCATTGTCAGTTTAATTGTTTTAAACCATTTTCTACTTTAAAAAGATTTATATTTGTTTATTTACAAATTCTGTCATTTAACTCAAATGCAACAGAATTTGTAAATAAATAAATATAAATCTTTTAAAGTAGATAATTGTTTAAAATTTGAATAAACATTAGACCAAAAATCAAATTTATTTCTCTTATTGGCAAAACTAACGGTGTCTGTAGTTTGTAGTCAACAATAAGATAATTTTTATTTTTTTAATTAATTATTCACACAATTAAATATATAATATTTTTAAAATTTGATCTATGCTTTAAATTTTAGAATATTTTAGTTATATTTTAAAGTAATAAAATTAAGATTAATTAAAATTTTTGTTTAAAATATTTATTTGTTTTAAACTAGAATTGATTTCATTTCTTTGATTTTTATAAGTTGTATTTTAAAATATTAATTCAATTTTTTAACTAAAACTTTTTTGTCATGATCACAAGCAACAAAATATTTTATAAACCACTCTTGTTTTGATGCAATCAAAACATTAAACTCCAAAGTGTCAAAAATTTTAATAAGTTGACACAATTTGAAAAGTTATCAAAGCAAAACTTCAAAACACTTTTAAAATTGTATTTTTATAATCAAAATATGATTGATTACATGGAATCGATTTAAATCAAATGTTGTATTTAGTGCTAAAAATAATGTTTTGTTAGTAGTGTTAAACACGAATATTTGCTTTTATTATAACAATTATAAGCATATTATTAACATAATATGTTAGTAAAACAATATTTTAAAATAAATTACTGCATTTAATCAGAAATTAAATTAAACTTTCTTAATGTTTAATAATTTAAATTTTATACATTTCAACACCTTTAACAGAAATTCAAATTAACATTTATATCTCTTTGGCATATAGTTTGCAAACAAGATATTAGAGATCAGAAGGTCGGCCAATTCAGGGGGTTCAGGGAAAAAATTAAAATAAATTTGGCCAAAAGCCTATAGGTATCAGGAAATGGTTTTTTTAATGCTTAAACCATCTAATTATTTAACTGGATTTAATCAGAATTTAAATTAAATTTAGTTGATTGATATAATCTTATATCGGACTTATTATCAATTTAGAAAAACTTTTCCAATTTTGGTTAAAAAACAAATTTGAAAATTAGTTTAAATTTGGTTTAAATTTAGTTTTATTTAGTTAAATTGGTTTAAGTTGCTTTATAATTATATAAAGTTTTAAAAGCATTTTTAGAAAAATTCTTTCTTTAATTTCTTCCTAGGTTTTAATGCAAATTTTAGCACTCAAAAATCTTTCCCTTGATTTACCCCCGAATTAACAAGCCTTTTGAATTCCCAATTTTTTGACAAATTAAACCATTACTTAAGTAAAATTATACATTTTTTTTTGTAAAATAACTAAATATTAAATTAACTAACACTATAAATTAAAAGAATACTTTTATCCAGAGAATTAAACTACATTAAGTTTTAAGAATTTCTTTTGAGAATTGTTTGAATATTTACATATGTAAAAATGTTAATCTACTTGTTAGAATCATAAAAATATTAAACATTACACAACATGTAACATGTAACAAAACTAAAGAATTGCATATTAACTCATTTTATGAATATTTTATAATTTGTTACGACTTTATCTTTTCACTGCACTTAATCATAAATATTATATTCAATTTAAAGATTAATTTCAACAATAAAGCAATATTAAACAATAAGATTGTAAAGATAAATTAATAAATTATCTTTAATAACTATTTTAAAAATAGCTCAAAACTAAGGCTTTCAAATATAATTTCGAAATATTTAAATTAATTATTTTGATTATTTAATGAATGAACTATTAAAACTTAACACTATTTCAAGTAAGTTAAATAAATTTCAAATTTCTTAATTATAGATTAAATTGGAGCCCAACATTATGGTTAAAATTTAAAAATGCTAACTTATATTTTAAATAATTATTAAACATACCATAACAATTTATAATATATTTGCAATGTTTAATTCTAGAATTGTCTTTATTAACAATTTATATATTGTTTCAGATTATTTTAAATATCTGAATTAAATAATAAATTTGTTATTGAACTTATTTGCTGGATTATAACTTATAATTTATAAATTATTAACATTTAAAATAAAAACTCAATTTATAAACACCTTAAATTTGCATGAATTTGCTCATGAACAAATCAAGTAAGTTTGAACTTTCTATACTTATGCTCCGGGGTATAAGTGTATGTACAGTATTCAAAAGTAAGAATAGAAACTGGGTTTTAGGATTATGTTTAAACAAGAATTTTAATAATAAATGTTAAAGTTTAAAAATTAAAAACATTTTTTTGTTTTAGACATTGTTTAAACTATAGATAGTATTTGACCAAGTTATTTTATATGTAAAAGTTTATAAATTTGTTTTATTAAAAATAAGGTTAAGAAACAATTCAAATCAGCAATAAGAGACTAATAATAATAAACAGAAAACAATTTTGGAATTCTGTAAAAATATTTGACAAAAAAATATTATAAATTTAAAAATTTAGTAAAATATTAATAATTAAAAACTGTACCAAGTAAATTTTGGAATAATTGCTAAATATAAAACAAAAATGAAAATTTAAATTATTCTTTTTAATAAAGTTAATAAAATAAACATAAGTTAAATTATATCAAGTTAAATTTTTAGTTTAGAGCACATGTACATAGAGGTTTCAAACATTTATGTAAAATGTAAAACAACCAAAATGGTATATTTAACGTATAATCACAAACATTAATTTGTGAGAAAATATAGTATATTAAAGCAATAAATATCAGTAATACTACCGTATTATTTAAAATGCAAAAACAGTATATCAAAAATGTTCTAAAAGGTTAGTCTTTGATCATTGCAAATACATGGTTTTTGTGTGTTTAAAATGCATTAAAAATTTTTACCATGCAAAAGCTTTTGTGTAATAATAGCTGATTCTGTGCATCAGTATTTGATAATAATTAATTTTTGCTCAACTTTTAATCAATTATTAATTAATTTTGTAGTATTTGAATTTTAAATAATTATTAATTATTAGTAAAATTTAGCCAAATTATATTATTAGTACAGTATTATTAAACTTTAAACATTGCTCTTTCCTCTGTCGGTCAAGTCTGGCCATCACTGCTTAATGAGATACTATTCAGTTGCTCTGGGATTTGGTTCAATACGTGAAAAAAAGTTACTTTTATTAATGATATTGATTTGATTATTATAATTAAATTACACTTATTTGTACATTTCCTAACAAACAGTTCATAGTATAATCAAGTTTATTCAAAACATTTACTTTATTGCATAGTATTTACATAATTATAAATCCATTTATTAATATTCATATATTTAGTAATTGGTATTCAAATAAATCTTTCATCTAGTTTGCATAAATCATAACATATATTAAACTTATTATTTATTGTATTAAAAAATTAATTTTGTTTAAAAAATAAGTTACATAAAAATTAATCAAAAACTAAATATATTTTTGTAATTGTGTGCATAAACACATCATTAAGTTACTTGATAAAAACGCAACTGAGAGTCATAACAATAATAATAAAAGCTAACATCTAACAATATTTGTAATAACATAAAATATAATCTTAACTTGTTAATTAGTTTTAGTTATTATTAGCATGTTAGTTTAATTTAAAGAAAAATACATTTAGATTTTAGTCTTAATTAACACAATTAGTAATTTAATAATTTGGAAATATTTCAATAAAAATATCATGTTAGCTTCAAACAAATTTTATTAATTGTAAAAATTTAATGCGTTATTAGTTCTTAATTATAAAATATATTTTAATTAATAATATTCAAGACATAGTGTATAAGTTGTAATACAAAATGCATTTAACAGTAGCGACTAATTTAATGGTCAGTATTTCGATTGATTGGACCAAATAGTGTACTCTTCTATTCATATGATTGAAGACATTCATTAATTCTTCGACAGATAACTAGAAGAACATTAATGGTCTATAAATCAGTTGGAGATCAGTTATGCAACAGAAAGTCATGTTATGATTGCTTCCAAAATCATATAAATTCAATAGAAATTCTATTCATTAGTTTTACTACTAGGGTGGCCAATCCAAAAATTACTCAAATCTGGGCAAAATTCTCTCAAATCTGGAGAATTTAGATAAAAAATTTGTATAATTTACAAAAATTTTATTAAATAATATAAGTATTTTAACTAAGTTTAGTAAGTTTTAAAAAAATATTCCTAGGTTAAAAAAAATTAGCAAATACCAAGGTTTCAAAAGATTGATTAATCTAGGTGGGAATCCGGAGAGAAATTTTTTGAAGCTTTGGCAAATACCTGTTTGTTTAACAAACCTTGTCTGTACTTTGGACAAGTGTTCTAAATTTGTAGTGTTTAAATCAAATCTGTAGGATTGACCATCCTATTTATTACACAAAATGTCAACAAATATTCGTTAGAGAAGAGCCGATTGAATCACTAGTTTTGACTTAAATATTAGTTTAAAATTTTAAAACTAAATATTTATCAATTTTATAAAATATATTTTAAATGCTTGTTTTACTCATTTACCGTAGTTATTAATTGTATAATTTAAGTGTTTAAAGTTAAGTTGCCTGTTGACTTTAAAAACGTTAATGTCAAAGTTGAAATCCGGTTTAAGATTTATAACAAAACTTTTTACTTTATCTCTTTACTGAACTTAAATCCAATTGAATTGAAAATAAGTTAAATTAAAAAAATTTTATTTTTTTAAACTGACTTACAATAATAGATTATAATAAAATAAATATTATTTAATCTGTTGCTAGTCAAAATTTATAAAATAATTATGTTAAATAATTTTTAACTTTTTAAAAAATTAAAAATTTGTAAAAAAAAAGTTTTAGCTTAAAAAAATAATTTAATTAATTTTGAAAAAATTAATTTCAATTTAATACATACTGTACAACAAACTTGCTTTAAATAATATATTAAAGTATTTTAAAATCAAGTTGCCCTGTTATTTTTTCAAAGTTAAACTTGCAAATTATTTATATATTTTTATTATACAATATACTACATTTTTTAAATGTATTAAACATGAAAGTAACTTTAAATTACTTTTGAATAAGATATTTTTTAATAATTTAATATTGCACCAGGTTATTTTATGAAAAAAATATATGATTTTAATGTTAAATTATATAATATTAATTTTTATGAATAATTTATATTATGCTAATAAAATCTATATACTGTACATACATATAAATAAATATAAAAATTTAAAATAAAAATATAAAAAATAAAAAATAATTTTCCATCAATATTTATTTAGAATATACAGCTCAGATGTAAATTTTTGTTTGTTGAAAGGCAAAACTAAAAATTTTATTTGTATCTCTATATTTAAAGATTTAAAATTATTTGGTAATTAGTAAAAATTCAAAAATGTTAATGAGCTTTAAAATCTGCAAAATATTATATTAATATTAATATCTGCAAAAAGCTCGCGAATAAACAGTAAAAATGCTAACTAACACTTTTGAACTTTACTAATTGCCAAGCACTATTTAAAACTAATATTTTGATCAATGTCATAAGTTTTATTTGTAATTGCTAAAGTTATTAAACTTTTATAATAATAAACTAATATTTTAAATAAAAAATTTAACTCAAGTTTTAATTTTAGTTAATTTTAATAACAAAGAAATGAAAACTTATTTAACTAAAAGTAATGTTTAAAAAGATTAAAAATCAATTCAATTAAAACCTTTTATCTGAAATTGACAGTTTAGAAATATATATATTAATATTTTAAATTGACATGCAAGACATACAACAGAGATTGATAAAGTTAAAAAGTTTAATGTCAGTCAAACAATTAAATAACGCTTAAATATCTTTAAAATTAAATTTTGTTTTGCAATTTAACTTAATTTAATCAAATTTAAACCGGATTTAAACTTAGTTAATTTAAGTAAACTTAAGCTATACTTAACATCAATTTTGAAAAAATGTTTTTATTTTAATTAAAATAAATCTAAATAATTGCAAGCCGCCATCGGCGGTTAAAAAACAGTATTTTTCAAATTAAATGCTAAAGGAAATAAATGTCAATTTTTAAAATTTAAAAATTTTAGTTTATTTTTCTTTAATTTTTAATATTTAATAAATAGCTTTAAAAATTTTAAATAGGCATGCACGAACAATTATATAAATTACGTAGAACAATATACTATTAATTTTATTTACAGACAATTTATTTAAGAAAAAATTATGAATAAATAACAAAATGAAGAAATATATACTTGCTAAGAAGCTATTTTGTTCCGGTTTTCACTTTTGTATTAATGATAGTATTTATGTTCGATTAAAGGCCAGACATCACGACATCACAGCTTCGATCAAA
Source organism: Belba bartosi (assembly GCA_034693685.1). Classification (NCBI taxonomy): domain Eukaryota; kingdom Metazoa; phylum Arthropoda; class Arachnida; order Sarcoptiformes; family Damaeidae; genus Belba; species Belba bartosi. The sequence goes on along the minus strand of JAQFXP010002734.1, from coordinate 4,852 downwards.
TAGAGCACAAACTGAGAGCTAAAGAATTGGTTATTTGATTATAAATGAAAGTCTAATCTGATTTGAATGTCAAAACTGCTAACAATTATTGCTTATTCAATAATATTATTAAATATTTGCTGAATCTGTTGTCAATCTCAGTCAAGGAATTCATTTATACACAAATGTATTAATAAAATGATATTAACTTAAGATTTCGTGCATTTGAGTCATTGATGCAAAGATTGACAAAAGGGAATTCATTTCTCAGAATTCCCCTTATTTTTGAAAATTGGCATTTATCTTTTCTGGCACTTGGTTTGCAAAAGGTATTCCCTGTGTTTTACCAATTGATAAATTGTTATCAATTTTGTGGTCAAAATTTAGACATTTTTCCTAAATTGAGTTTAAGTTATAATTTATTCTAATCTTATTAAATTTAAGTAAAATAAATTGTAGAAAATTTAAATTTAAAATATACCCAATTTTGTTGCTACTATTGAGAACTGCAAGAGTTGTGTCAGTTGTATAAAGCTTAACTCAACAGGGTTCAACTCAAGATACAAAGTAATTTGTCAAAATTTTAAGAGCTGTTAGTATTTTGGATAAAACACTAGTATTTTTGTAAATTAAAAAAATATTTATTGACTTATTGCAACTCATTATTTTAACAAAATTTTACCAGTTATAGTTGGAACATACTAATTTAATATTTATATAATTAATGATAAATAATGTCATTTAAGTAATTTTAGATAATATTTGTGTCAACGTTTGACATAACGCAAAGTTTGTCAAATAATTAAATTAAAGTAAAAATAAAGCATTTTATTTTAGTATTTTAATCTAGTGTGTTGAATTTTAAAATTTTAACGTATTATAATATTATTTTCAAATTTAATTAAAAATTTAATTTAGTTTCAATTAAAGTTTGTTTTATTTTTGTTTAACCAAATTTTTATAACAATTGTGAATATTTATGTGTAACTGCTCTTGATTAGTTTATCTATATTTAAACAATAAAACGCATATTCTATTGCTAAAAACAACTGAATCAAAAGCCTTATAATAAATTAATTTTAAATTATATATACATTTTGAACACAGAATAACTATAACTAATATAAAAATTAGAATTTATTTTCAAACAAAAATAGTTTTTGTTTTATATTCATTAAAATTAGAAATATTTGAAACAAAATATTAAAAGGATTTTGACTTAATTCCCAATACATTGCAATTCCTGTTATTATTCTTTTTTAGTAATTTTACGAATTAAATGATTTTCTCTTTCGTTGGTCTCAAAGGGCTTTGTATTGAATATTTGGCTTATATTACAAAACGTCGGATCAAATGTAAGTCTCACTCATTAGGTCATTAAAACCCATTTATGAAAAATTAGATTTTTAACATTTTCTTAAATTTTATTTTATTTTATTTTTACTTCAATGAGGATGTTTAAAATAATAAAATAATTTATTTTGTTTACTCATTCTTTATTTAAATTCCCTTGATTAATTACTTTAAGTTAATTACCAAAAGAATTAATTAAAAGTAAACTTTTTTTTAATAAAGATTAAATAAGCTTGCAAATTTAAAAAATTAGATAAAGCTTCTTAGATGTTTATAAAACTAAAATAATTAATTAATTTTTGTTTAAATTATTATCTAAAATTAAAAAATATTTGATACAAATTTAAATATTTTATTATACTTTTTAATAAAATTAAAATTGTTGGCAAGTTTAATTTAATAACTAACAATGCAATGGATTTCTATTCGTTAGTTTGTGATTGATATTTGAATCTCAAAATCTATACAACATTTTATATGAAGATTATATTTGATATTATTTCTGAAGCAAAAGATTTTATTGTTGAAGATTTATAATAAAAACTAGAGTTAGCCAAAGGGGTAAAGACAAAATATCTCCTAACTTCAAAAATTTAGCATATACTTTCACTAAGTTTTGAGCCAAAAATAGGTACAGGTAAATTCTTTTAGATTATTTTTTAATAAGTTAATATTAATTACAGTTAACTTAACTAAATTTAGCCCAAATCCGTGTTAAATTTAATTAAATTGCTTAAATATTATCAAAAAATTGATTGTTGTTTTACTTTTTCTATATTCTTTAAATGTTTTATGGAAAAAATACAATTTTACTCATATCTATACTCCCTTACTCGACCAATCTTAGCCAACCCTGATAAAAACTAAAATGAAAAAAGTGAAAAAGTATTATTTATACGAAAATAGTCGGCAAAATACAAAAAGATATTATTTATCTAAAAAAAGAAATATTTTGCATTAATATTGAAAACAAATTGATTGAAATCAACAAACAATATATACATGTATATTTTTTTGTATAATATGAACAAAAATCGGCTCAATTGCAAAGATAAAGACGAATATTGAGAGGAAATAGAAGAGTTAACTCGAAATTGTTTTCAGATTTGATTAGAATTAAAGTTAGAGCCAAATGACTGTTAGTCTATGTCCTGAATAAAAGTCGAATTTAAGTAAAAGACAAATACAAATGATTAGATTAGGGCAAAGGCTGTCTGATTGACAATAGGGGGTGTAGTTAAACCAGACTGGTTTAAATCTAAATAAACATTTTAATAGTTTATGTTTTGTTAAATTTTATATTTAAACATTAAATCTAATACACAAAAAATAACACAGTTGCGTTTTGATTTATCTCAAATAAAGTTTTGATAAAATTAAATAAAATGTTTATCAAAATAATTATAATTTGTTATAATTTATAACAATAAAATATTATTCCTGGTAATAAATGATAATATTATTAAATTATATATATACTGTATATATCATAATATATATTAGATATATTATATATTAGAGATTTTAGCTAAAAAATATCCTGTTAATGTACTTTGTTTATTACAGTAAATGAACTTACTTGTTATTAGATTGATGTATTGAGTTAAAGTCTCCAAGGCAGATATTTTGTTATGTTATATTTTTGTTTTTTATGCTCAACTACATTTTTTACAATTAAATCCATTGAGTGTTAAAATAATGATAACATTTATAAATTTTTCTATAACGGGGAGAATATAAACTAATACCCCCTTTGGACTGGTCTGGGATCGAGAAAACAAATAATTTATGAACAAAATTGAAACACAATTAGAGACAAAGAATTGGAAAGACTAATAGAAACTGACTTCAAAAATAGCAAAACAAAAGTTTATTTCATTTAATTTAATCCGAAAGTAGACCAGATTTAATATGATTTATATGTAATGAAAATCTTTTATTTATTATCTTTTCAAATACTAAGAACTAAAGTTGTTTTTAATGAAAAGCTAATAAAAGATATAAAATTAAAATTTTAATTAAAAATGCATTAGTTTTTATAAATTTCCGGATAATGTTTGCATTGTAGTAAAACACAAAATTAAAATTATATTTTTGGTACATGTTTAATTATATTAAACATTCTTGTATTCTTGTCAAAATTTAGAATATTATAATTTAATTATTGTGCAAGTGTATAATTTCAATATTTTATCTAATCCATGCCAATTCAATTTGATAAATTGGATCAGCTATTGTTTATTAATAATTAAATATTTACTAATTGACATTTTGTACGAGTTAGCTAAATCAATTGAGATAAAGTTTATAAAAATTGTTTAGGAATCACAATCAAAACATACATACTAGTTAATAGAAAGTACAGTTCTAAAGGTAAAAGTAAAAAATATTTGCAAATCATGTTTAGGGCAGAGCTATACGCTATCTATCTATTACATTGCATTGATAAATAGCATAGAGTTCTGCCCCAAACATGATTTGCAAATGGTTTTTTCAAGGTTTTTAGTACATTGTTTTCTAATAAATATACACTAAGTCCGGCACTACTATTATGATATGCAAAGTTAGTCTTGAATTGGTACTAATTAGCTAACATCAAAATAAAATAATCAACACTTTAATCTAATGTCTGTTTTGAAATTTTTATTTTAAGACTATATATTTTGAAGAGTTAACACAAAATTTAATGTATATAATGCTTATTTCTTAATTAATACAATAACATAATTAATGTAATAATATTAAATTTTATTATTTATTATTTGAAATAAATATTTTTACAAATTAAGTTTAAATTTTGATTTAGCTAGTTTGCAATAAGCATAGATCAACGAGAGTCTAGTTTGACAAAACTAAACCAGGTTGAAGCTCTACAACTAATACCTATGAGACTTAGCGTTAGTTTTGCTGTCATTGAATCAAGCCTTAGCTCCAAAAGCAAGTTCTTTATCAAATCAATCTTTATTCGCATTTTTATCACAAGAGTTGGCATAACTTACTTAGAAAGGGATAAAACCCTAAATATTGAGACTCGAGATAAAAATAGACAATTTTTACAATATAATTACAAATGGGTTTAAAATAAATTCAAAAATATTGTATATAAGCTGTTATTTTAAATAGCTAAAGTTTTTAATTTGTACTATTTAAAAAAATATGTTTTAAATATAAAATTTCAAATTGAGAGTTTAATTAAATTTTAAAGTTTTTACATCAATAATAATTTATAATACGATATATTTATAACTTTAAAAAACTTCAAAAAAAACTAATCTGATTTTTAAAGCTTGTAACCAGGTTTATAGAAATGAGCTACCACCCCACAAGTCCCAGATGCAATTTGGTAATTGTTGGACTTAGGCTTCATTGCATGACAACCGAAAAATGTTTTCGTATTTCAACTAAAAGTTAAGTCGAAGTGAAGTGATTACGCCATCTGTCGGCAAATATCCAATCGATTCAACGCATTATTTATGAGTTTTTAAACAAATAAGATATTCGTTTCAAACGACTTAAGTAA
>JAQFXP010002733.1:0-14277 GCA_034693685.1 Belba bartosi | reverse complement strand
ATTTTTTATTTAAACTTATTTTTCCTCAAATTTTTTTTATCTAATTTCTGTTTGAGATTAAAATTTTTTTCAAGAATTTGGAAATACTTTTAATCGTTTAAATGTATAAATATATTGATTTTCACTTAAATTCTTTAGTTTTTTTAGTTGTTTAGCACGAAATGCATTATATATTTGAAGCAATTTTTGAAAACTTTATTTCTATACAAATATTAAAATGAATATTAATTTAATATTTTGTTTTTAACCCAAATTTGATTTAAAAACACAAAACATATAATAACTAAAAACTCGAAACTTATGAGAACTCGGTATTCAATTCAAAGCTCACAAACCTGTCGACACATCAATCTATTAATAGTATTCATTGTACTCTTGATTGCAATGACCCCAAAAACAAGGGGTTATACTGTAGTTGAGGTGAATCTAATCGAATTCAATGTCAGTTTTAATTGTTATTTATTGATTGATTGATTGAATATTTTAGAAATCAGTTTTGTTTACGAAAATAGCATTTTTTGAACTTTAATTTAGTATTCATTTCTATTCGAAAAAACTTATTTAATCCGGTTCAAATTAGTTGACTAAAAATATACTTGTACACATTTTGATTAGCACAAAAGGTTGGAATTTATTTTAGTTTTGAATTTGAATTAACTGCAATTTTAAATGAGTTTTTAGTTCATAAGATATTCAAAGTTTATAATTAAATATATATTTTAAAACAATTACTGATTAATGTGCTAAACTTGACAAGTTTATTTTTGTTTGCAACTGAGTGATGGGAATTTGAACATATCGTTTTTGACTAATTGACTAACTAGTAAGTTTTAGTAATCTAAAAATCGCCGCAAATTTCTCATTTAATATGAATATTAAGTTCGATATAAGTTTTGAACCGAAACTATGATTTGCAGTTAATTTGATATTGGATTCTAGTGATTAGGTTGAGTTCAGAAATATAAAGTTAGTGTCTCTTCAGTTATATCTATTTTAATTTCGATTGCTTTGCATTTTAATCGCTTTTCTGCTAATGTTTATTATTTTGAGTCTTTTCCTCAATTTATAATAATTTTTCTATTTTAAGCCACGTGTTCTCGCTCATATAATTGTGCTGGTTAAGTTAATTCTATTTAAATGTTCTAAATGTAATTGACTTTTAATTATTTTCAACTTCAGTTCATTTAATTTGAATTTTGGTTTTGTTTTACAAACTTTTAGACACAGTATGTAAGAGCAGTGGAGGGCAATGAGTAAAGTTCAAAATTGTTAGCTTTTTTACTGTAGGCCAGACTAGTCTTTGCAAATATAGTGTTTTATAATTGTTGATAAACAGTAAAAAAGATAACTAACACTTTTGAACTCTTAATAATTGCCAGACAATGGTAAGAGTGAATAAAAATTTTGAAACACTTAACCATAGGTTTGGTCTATTGAACACTTCATTTAGATTTGAACTTAAGTTCAGAAAAATTCATAATTTAATCGAAAATCAATTTAGTTCTGAATTTGATTTGTTTTTGTCGAACAGATTGACGCGAATGCAACCAAATGTTTGATTCAGTTTGAAGACAGTTCTCTCTATTGGATCCGATTCGAAGACCTGCACAAACAGCTGTCCACCGGTTCAGTTATGGCCGATTCGGATATACTATGCGTTGTGTGTCGGGACGGGGCGTCTGAAGCGCCGAATGAAATAGTGATTTGCGATGTCTGTAATCAGGGATATCACCAGAAATGCCATAAACCACGAATTGGAGACGAGATACTCGAGCCGGACATTCCCTGGACGTGTCGGCTATGCGTGTTTGCATTGGGCACTAAAGAAGGCGGCGCTGAGAAGACGGGTGTTATTGGCCGGGCGTTGAAGCAAATGAAAACCGAATTGACATATGATTTGTCTGCTTTGCATTGGGATGACTCACATCAGACAAATCAAGAACAAAGGTATTGCTATTGCGGTGGAAATGGGAACTACTACTCGAAAATGCTTCGGTGCTCGTCGTGTATGCAGTGGTTTCACGAGGCGTGCATTCAGTCACTCGAAACGCCGCTCCTATACGGCGACCATTACTACGCATTCAAGTGTTCTGTTTGTAGTAAAGGTCGCGAATATCTCAAACGTATTGCTATTAAATGGTCGGATATGTTAGGACTTGTGATCAACAATCTGGCGCTTCAGCACCAGAAGCAGTTCTTCGACCTGAGCACAGATATCGTCCCATTTGTTCAGAACTACTCAAATATGTTCTTAATGTCTGAAGACATCACAAAACTATCGGAACGGGAACTTCAGGCCCGGGTTTTAGCCGTTTTTAAAACAAACCAAATCCGGTTCGTCAACGGACGGGAAGTTCGAAAGAAAGCCGGCTTTTGGGCACTGCGGGTGCCGTTCCCTTTTGAAACACCACTTATATTCGCGCCACCGTTTGCGATCCACTCGCCGTCGCAGTCATCTTCACCTCCCGTTCCCCTCAATAATCCAAATACTTCCGAAACGCAAACGAAATCATTGCCGCCGTCTATACCTCTGATATACGGGGCCTGTCGTAAGGGCGCCTCTAAATGGCCGCTCACTGTCAGTGCATTTAACCAAAACAACAACAAAAATATTCAAAGCAATGGCCGAAGCAATAGTTGTAGTTCCAGCACAGGTAGCAATAGCTGTAACGCGAGTACACTTAGCTTCAGCAGCCGGAGCACCCGGGTATCAAAGAAGTCGAACAAATTGAAGACCAATCGTACCAATACTGAGAAGACGGCCACTAAGAGGAAAGCGACCAATCATTCGACTAAGTCTTCAGATTTGAATTCGGATATGAGTTCCGACACTGAAGTGATCTCTGCCCCACCTATCGAGTCATTAGAAGCGGTAATACCTGTGCCCAAGAATTTTGAAGGCGATAACAATCCGTTTGCCGAAACCGAACCCAATGTTCTGCGTCGGTGTCTGTCGAACAGTCCGATCAGTCCGCGCACAAGACTGGCCACCGGTTTGGCACAAAATAAGCGAATCTCAGGCAAAGCAGAGCCAAACGGGTCGACCGATTCCCGTAATTCAAAAGACATTCGACCGAAAATGGAATGTTTTGTCGACTCTCCCGAAAAAAGTTCCCGAAATGACAATACATTCAATATTTTGGCCCAAAGAGTGAACACAAACGGAAAGGTCGAGTATTTGCTCGAATGGACCACTAATTGAACTTTTTATTCGACTTTTGTTTTAATAATTTTTATCTAAAGTTGAGATAAATATTGAAAATACTTATAAATACTTTGATTTTAAACAGTAAATACATTTAAGATATTATATATATTTTTCTCAATTATTTGATCCAAATATTGTATTTTTATGTATAAAAAATGAATGACTTTTTAAATTATTTTTATTTAAATATTCAATGAATCTCTTACTCGAATTTGTATTAATTATTGAGTTTTCTGTTGATAGTTATTGTCAATCGAATTAATAGTTATTAAAATGCATTTTCTCTCGGAATCATTCATGTTGACATTTATTCAACTTTTGGTTTAAACTTTTAATGTACTGTAATTTTAATCTTTATTTGAGCACTTGATTGGTGTTTTTGAAAATGGTTTCTATTATCGAATTTTGACTGTATTCCAAAGCCTTTTAAATTACATCAGTGTAATGAGTGCACAGTTTTGCCTTGCTATAATCGATATTATATTCTAGTTTTAGAGATAACAAAAGTTAAAATGTGTTGACCGCCTCATTCAAACACGATCATTGATTGATTGAAATTGATGCCAAATAAAACTATTTTAAAATAATTATCGTTTGTTAACTATATACAGAAGTTGCCAGAACTAACTTCTTCACATATTGATTAAATTAAAAATTTAAAGTTTTATCAAGCTAAAATTTTAATCCAATTATTGAATTTTATAAAGAATTTGCCACATTAACAGTTTTATCAAATTTTGACTATTTATTTTGTAGCAAGATAAAATCTTAGTAAAAACTATCTGGGTTATAAAAAAGTCAAACAAGTTAACCAGCTGGGTTAAATATAACATTAATATTTGATCCAGGTAATAAATTTCTAAAACAAAAATACACGTATCTAATTAAATTTTAATATTAACAAAATGTATTGTTTAAATTTTTTATAACTCACAAGTCAGCTAGTTTTTACTAACCAGATACATTTACTTGTTCACGGCTTTAAGAAACTTGATTACTGTTTTTAGAACAATTAAAGCAATAAGAAGTTAACTATATTAGTTTTAGCCGCAATTGGGGGTGTTAGGGGGCTTTTTGATTGTATTATTCATGCATTGTAAAATATGATTTCTTTATAAATCATATGCAAATTGTTTACCATTTGACTCAAAAATTAGTATTTTTATTTATTTTTTCTTAAAATTATTTTTCTAGTTATTTTGAATAGTTTTTATCTTGTCACTTAACCATAAAAACCAAAATCTTATTTTCTCCTCATATAAACTTTACAGCCAAAAAGCCCCCTAACGCCCCCAATTGCGGCTAAAACTAATATAGTTAGCTTATAATTACTTCAAATGTTGCAAAAACAGTAATCAAGTTTCTTAAAGCCCTGAACAAGTAAACGGCAATCATGGTAAGAAGATTTTAACATGTTACAAAATATCCAGTCAAAATTTGATAAAACTATTGATGTGACAAATTCTTTATAAAATTCCATAATTGCTTGATAAAACATTGAATTTTTATTTTAATTAAGAAAATGCGAAAAAGTTCGTTTTGATAATTTCTGTATATTTAGTTAATTAATTTTTATAAATTATTAATAAATATTTAAATTTTTTAAAGTTTGCGGAAATTATTTATAAAAAAATGCCAAATATTGGACACGTCTTGAAATCATATGACGATTTTAATTGCATACAAACCAAACGTTACATTAATTAAAACATTTAGAGCCCAAACGCAAAGCCATTTATAATTGTCAATTCAATGTTTTCTAAATGTAAACACAAACTTAGCCCTAATATTATGTTACGTCTTATATGAGTGTAATATAACTGCGATTTTGTTGCGATTTGTTTTTTATATTGACTGAAATTTTATTTATATTTTTAAATTAATTGTAAATTAAGCCAAAAATTATGGTTAAGGGACAGCGGACTAAAGGAAACACAAAAGTATTAATATATTTGATTTAATTTAAATATATTTTACACTAAATTCAAACATTGTTTAGCCTTCGAGTAGTCGCCGAACGGCCGAACTCTTGTCCTCTTCGGGAATGGGCGGTACGGAAGCGGTCAATGCATTCATTGGCTTCTCATCCGTTTCGTCAAACAATGACAATACCGGCGCCGAAGAGGAAGACATGTCTTTCGATCCCGAGTTTAAGGTCTTGTTTAAAAAGATGTCGAAAAAGGATTGCATTACAAAAGTAAAGGCTTTACAAGAGTTTCAGCAATTAATTAAAGATAAGTCCGAATCAGAGGTGAAGTGTGTGTTGAGTCAGTGGCCGAGGATTTACAACAAATTGGCGAATGTATGGCCCCATTGTCTGCCCAATGATTAGTCGATTATTGTTTAATTGATTTGTTTTTGATTTATAGGACAACGACTGGAGAGTAAGAGAGGCCACACATAAATCACAGGAACAGCTGGTGATGAAGATTGGCCGCAATATAGCGCCACATCTGAGGCAACTATTGCCGGTATGGCTGACCTCACAGTTTGATTGCTACAGCCCTGCGGCCACCGCTGCCGTCAGTTCGTTTCAAACGGCATTTCCGGCCACTAAGAAGTCGGATGTTTTGCTCTTCACTAAAGAATCGATAATTAATGTAATTCTGTTTTAATTTTTAATTAAATTTGACTTAAATTTTAATTTATAATGTATTGACTTTACAGTACATTAAAGATATGTTATTGAATCAGACGATCGAAACAATTGGCGAACTTTCGTGAGAATTGTTTTTAAATATGTTTTGATTTTACGGTATTTCAGATAATTTGTAAATACGGTAATTTTAAACAAACATTAGATCGACTGCTGAAGAGAATAAATCGAAATACAATCGACTCATTTCGAACTGTTTGCAGGGTTTGTCATCACTAATAGTCTCTATTCCTTCCGATTCTTTGCCCGATTGCCAGAACAGTCTTCAGGATTTGGTTAATAGTAATAAGTTTTGGAAATTTGCCAAAATCCCGGACTCTTTGGTTTGTTTTGATTTTTAGAAATGAATTTTTGAATTTCTAAATACAACAAAATTAATGATTTTTAATTCAACAGATCCGGAGTTCGTGGTTTAGACTAATGTCAACTTTTGCCCAATATATACCTCAATTGTTTAATTTAAATGCAAACAAAATATGCGCCTTAACTCTGGGAGGCCTGGATGAAAAGGATATTTTGGTGGCCGGGGCTGTTTGGGAATGTGCTCTTTTGGCCGTCATTACTGTTGAAGTAATAATAAAATATTATGTTTTATATTAGTTTATTAAAAACTAAATTACAATAATAGAACTGTTGGAAGCAAGTCAACTTTAGGAAAGCATTTTATCCACAATTTCGAGCCGTTTTGAGAGAGGGCGGACGCGGCAATGCCGGCGCACTCTTCCCGAACTTATTGCCACTTCTTAGTCGAATACCAAACGAATCGACTGAAGAGTTCATTAAATTTCATAATGAATTCTATACATTTTTAAGAGAGGGGTAAATAAATTGATAATTAGATTAATTACAAAACTTTAAACTGTTTTCCCGATTCCAGTATTGAAAAGACAGTCTCCAGGAGTCAGAACGAGTGCAATGCAGTCATCAAAGCCTATATGGAATGCATGCGTTACTCGATATCGGCCACAAATATAGAAGACCCGGAACTGAAGAAAGAGTTTCGAACTAATCTCATCCAGAATGAGGTTTGTAGTCATAGAAAGAAAAAATAGTTTTTGTTTTTTTTAAATTCTTATTATTTGGCTTTTATTAGTTGTTATCACTTGTGAACGACTCGATTGCAGCAAATGATTCGCTTTCGAAATCTCTTCTTTTTACTGATTTGGGACATCTTTGGCTATATTTGCAAAAAGAAGATAATTATCAGAATTTAGTCCAACTCTTAGGCAATAGATTAAAGGAAATATGTTTAGTAAAGATCAATGAAAATGATTTCAAAGCGTTTCCGCGCATTTCTCGATTGATTCTCTGTTTATTCAGTGATTCAAATGCTATGAAAAAGGATAAAAAGATTCGATTTCGAAGAGAGAGTGACGAAGAAATGCGGAAATTGATTCAAAATCTTAAGTTTAATGATTTGATTAATGATTCGACGGCTGCCGATGTTGTCAATCAAATCACAAAACGTTTGATTGAATGCTATCATTCGGATTATTTTAAATACAAATATTTGCAATTGCTATCCGACTTATTGAGAGTCCAAACTGCAGACACTTTTAAATCACTTTTGATTTGTTTAAATTTGAAAGATTTGGAACAGTTTTGGACCAATTTTTTGAAAGTTTGGTTCAGAAATCAAAGTTTAAATTTGCAATCGAATGAGAAGACAAAGCAAATCAAAGTATTAATTGATTTAATTGTAATTTTGTTGTCATTAACGGAAGAAAAAGATCGAAAATTTTATTTATTGAACGAAGTCTCGTCATTAACTGATCCGTATATAATCGAACCATTATTTTCTACAATAATAGCATCAAATGATAAATTTTTGTTGGATTGGCTTAAGTCCGACAGCGCCGGCACTGCTATAGTGTCCCAAACATCACAACTGATCCATTCAAGTATTGAAAGGAAGAGCGCTTCCGCACAAACAGATTTAGACATATTGTGGAAATTAATGAGTCATTGCTTTTCGAACAACTCATTCGCTAAACACTATATCGAGACTATTATCGATAATTTTCGTAGTTCTCTACAAACCATCAGTCGATCGACTGTTACAAATGCCGATGTTTTGGTTGAGTTCACGTGCCGTTTGGCCGAACAGCTGTTTTCGAGATACGAGTTGTGCACATCTCTATCCTCGGCCAGGGATCTACTCTTGACTATATTTACAATAAACTGTCGTTTCGATGGCCCGAATGAGCAGTTATTAAATGCTTGGAAGAGTGGAGTCAAGAATATAGTCAAATCGAACGGCGCATACCTGAGTGAAGATGGGATTATCACTAGACTTGCGCTTGAAATCAGATCTCGTTTGCAATCAAACATCACTTCTTTAGACAAGTATTGATTCCTATGATTGAAAGTTATAAAAAAATGATATAATAAACAAATTTTTGTGTATTAGCGCCGAACGGGTATTCAAATGTGGTTTCGAACTAATTAACACTATTTTTGAAACAATAAACTCTGGCGTCAGTGAAGAGCTGTTGGACGACAACCGATCTATTCTTTTTGATCCGAATATATCATTGATTTTGGATTTAATGTTCTTAACGAACACCGAATGGAATGAATTGGAGACTAAATGCGATTATTCTGTTATACATTACGATTGGCTCTCGAGTGACACACTATTCGATATAGAAAAGTGTCAAATGATTGCTGAGAATGCGAATGAACAGAATTGCATTCCTTTTGTCTTCTCTGCCGTTTCGACCGCTTTTCTCATCGAAAAACTTATCCAAAATCAGACGAAAACCGAATTGAGTTCAGATATATGTAAACTAATTGTCAATCAATTGAAACATCTATTTATTGCCAACATTTATGTGTTGGTTAAGTCGAGAACAACAAACAAATCGAATAATTTTCAGACAATTCAAACAATTTTGAGTCAATGCTTATTCAATATTTTGGAATTGACTACAAATGATAAATTGGACGTAAAATTGGGTCAATTATTGCTTGAAAAGTGAGAAAATTAATTGAATTTTTGGCTTAATTAACGAAAAATGTTTTGTAATTTGGCTTAATTTCAGATCAATCGAAAATAATGTGTTGCATACACAGGCGTTCAGTCATTTTATTGACAACTTTATCGGTGAAAATAATAAACTTGAATACGAACTGTCATTTGAAAAGTAATTTTGTTGTGTTTTGTTAGTAAAATACAAATTTTAATTTTGAAAACATTTTTGTTTTTTAGTTTAAATTATAACAAAATAACAACTTTTCAAAAATATTCGTCGCATTTGTCACAGAATTATTTGAATGAACTTTTAATGCAATCCATGAATGCCTTTATTTGTTGCGAAAAATTCATACAATTAGACGACGGAATCGCAAAACTGGCTGTTCTTCAGACGTGTCTTAAGTATTTGAGTCCAACCGAAGATAATGAGACGATTTCCGAAACCGTCACTTCGATTATGGAAACGTTTTGCGGACTTAAGTCTTCGAATTCGGATTTGTTTTACTATAACAAGTTTGTTATATTTGATATGAATTTAAGCAAATGTTTTGTTTAATAATTGACTTAAATTTTTGCTCTTTTTTAGTGATATTGAGCCTATTTCTGAGCTACAATTTTATTGTTTAATAATTGAAACATTTAATGTAATCGTTAGTAAATATTCGGTTTTGTTATCTCAATCTCATTGGGATTTGATTTTGTGTTCAACTACTTCTTGGATTATTGTAAGTATTTGTTTAATTAGTGTTTTTTATGAAGTTTTGCTGAGATTTGATCTTTACTTTAGAATATTGTTCGACAAAAAGACAAATTTTCGGACAATTTGTCGCTAAATATATTTGCGATAAAAGTTTTGAATTTAATCCAAACACTTAATCAGACATTCAATGGACTAAACAAAAGCGATTCTATCGATAAATATCCGCAAAATCTTTTAGAAGAATGGAATGAATTTCATTCGAAAAATATTTTTATTATTTTGATTCCATTTTATGTTGAAATGTGTGGTAAGATTTGGACTAAACTATAGTTAAATTAATTGAATTTTCTATTACTTCGACTTAACAAGAACACTTTTCTTAACATTTTTGCAGAAAATCTAAACTTTTATTCAGAAATTTTGTTGAAATTCTTATCGAAAACTGTTGTTTCGATTCCGGAATCTGTGATCAATGATTTGTTGGCGAATATGCAAAACAAAGACTCGCTTTCGGTTCAACCGATTGACAAATATTATGAATCGCTTTATTTGCCCAAAGAAAAGGAAAACTGTTTTAATCAATTCTGTCCTCTTGTGCTTAACCATCATTTGCCGATTGCTATCTCTTCACACAAATTGGTTTTAAAGTGAGTTTTGATTTAAAAACTTTTTTCGAAAATTAAACCTTAATTACCGATAATTTAATTTATCTTCAGATTTGTTCCGTTTCTACTAAAAGATGTGATTCAACCGGAACTGATGGTCAGAGAAGAAGAGGAAACACTTTTGTAAGTTTTGAATCAATTTGTCGTTAATTCAATAATTTTTGATCGAAATTGAATTTATTTCGATTTAATCGATAGATCGCCGCCAAAGACCTTATTATCACTTCTACAACAAACGGATCATATTGTGGACACAATGTTATCGGAGTTTCTGATCGGCGACACAGTCTGTGTTGTCGAAGCGGAAACCGATTCGTTTACCTATACTTTCGCCTATTTGTTGCTTTGGGTCGAAATTCTGGACATTTTCGGCAATATTAGTGACGAAACGCGTTCACAATTCGCCGCTTTCTTACGACAGTCCTCTTATTTGTCGCGTCTTTTGGAAAATCTGTTCCGATTGATGCCATTGTCTGCAACTGATTCGCAGACATTGAGCACTGATTTGTTGCTCAACTCTGACCTATCGGTGCAAACATTTTTGTCAATCGATGAGCACTTAAATTCCCAACACATTCAACGCCTTTCGTTTTATTTATATTATCTAATACTCCGTCGACTGCCGGCGTCGGTCAGGCAGTGGTGGAACAATTGCGACCGAAAGACATCTGAAGTCGTCAATCGGTATATAAACACTCAGTGGACACAACTTTCCGGTCAATTGTTTTGATAATTATCTCATATTTTAGATATACTTCGAGTTATTTTAGTGGAGTTTTATGCGCACAAGAACTGGAAGCGGTCCAGAAGGCAGACATCACTAAATTCAAAAATATGTCCGTAAAGGCCAGACCCTCTGCACGGGAAGTGTTAGCCATTTACACGATTGAAGAAATTACAATTGAACTGTTGGTACAATTGCCGCCAAACCACCCGTTAGGGCCGGTTAGTATAGACAGTGGCAAACGAGTGGGTGTTAATGGCGCCCAATGGAGGACTTGGCTCTTGCAGTTGACCACATTCTTGACTCATCAGGTGAATACTCGAAACGATTGTTTGATTTGGTTTTAATGACTGCTTTTGCCAATAATCGATAGAATGGGTCAATACTCGACGGTTTGATACTTTGGAAACGAAATATCGATAAACGTTTCGAAGGAGTGGAGGAATGTATGATTTGCTTCTATGTATTGCATGGCTCGACCTTTCAATTGCCGAAACTTCAGTGCAAATACTGCAGAAAGCGATACCACTCGCCGTGTCTGGTATGCAATCAATTGTTTCTATTCATTCATATCTTTTATTGCCAATAAAATAAATAATAAAAATATAAATAATTATATTTAAAAAATTATATATAATATTGCAGTACAAGTGGTTCAACACATCCAATAACAGCACTTGTCCTCTATGTCGGAACCTGTTCTGAAAGCAACAAAATATCCACTTTTTTGACACAATTTGCATAATTTCCCCGTTTTTTGTACTTTAAAATATAACAAAAGATTTGTTCTTTTAAATACATAATTAAATTAAGAACTGTTTTATATATTTTTGATTAAATCAAAAACGTTTTCGAAAAAAAATTATGTTTCAAATGAATAAGTTTTCTAATGGAATGTCTGTCACCAATAGAGTCGGTGTTTTCGTATTAGGTTTTAGGTCTGAGTCACGCCTTTCCGGGCGATCAACATATTGAGGATCGGGTGCTTTTTGATGTACTCGACCGCCTTCTTGTGCGTCACCATGGTGAAGTCGTAGCCATTGCACTGCAGTATCTTATCGCCCATCCGGAGTCCGCACCTCCAGGCGGGCCCCTCTGCCGACACATCCGTCACATAAATGCCCTTTTGGTCGACACAGGTTTCGATCAATTATTAAAACTAATAATTAACTTAAAATTTATATTACATTATCGGTGAACGCCTGAGGGCTCTGTCGGAAGTCCTGATCAATTCCGCCCCCGATCTTGAATCCGCACTTCAGTATCTCTCGGCCCGACTCGTCGTAACTGATCTCTTTCGTCAGTTTGATTGGTATCTAATTAATGAAAAAATTGGTTTTTTCTTAAATATGTGTTTGAGTCTAGAATTTGTTTGAAATTTTTGGGAAAAAGTCTCAAAATATCGATTGTTTACTGTTTTGGTTTGCAATCGATTTCATTGTATTTCTCAATATTTGTATTAACAATATCTGTGTTTTTGTTCAAAATATAATCGAATAATAAATAATTAAAACAAAAATTTTAGAATTGATTAAATTTTTGACATAAAATCCAAATTAGGTCTGAATTGAGTATTGATTGCTTTGAGCGACACTTACGGACAGGCATTCGATAGCAGTGCCGGCTTTGTGTTCGAATGTCGACATTGTTTTCGATTCACAATTAATTGAAATTGATTTGAATTAGTTGTCAGTTGTCGTCAATTCATTAGATTAACTGATTTTGTTATCTTTTATTTATTTAAATAATTTAAAGTCTGATCTAATTGTTTACGTTTTGCACTAAAATTTTTGACATGTCTTTGACACAGCGTTTAAACATATAGTACGTCAAGAAATAAATCTTTGTCGCCATCTAGTATTTAATCTGATTTAAAATTAGGATTGTAAAAAATATTTTAGAAACTTTCAGGGTTATTTTTAATAAATTTTCAAACAAATTGTATATTTAGTTTTGTCATATTGTCTCAGCCCAACCCTATCATATACGTTGCTTAACCAAAAAATTCCGAAATATATTTTGTTTTCTTATTTGATATATAACAAAAAATATATAAACGCAATTAAAACCGCAATTATTTTTGCCAGCCATAGCTATAATTGTAGATAAATAATATATATATTTTTAAATATTGCTAATTTATTTATTTTAAAAATTACCAGATTTAATTTTGTTAATTTTATTTTATAAATATCTATTTGACTGTTAGACACAATTTAACGATATTCTGAATAAAAACTATTAGTTAAAAAAAATATTGCTTATAATAAATTATTAATTAATAATAAAGCATAATTGTTTCTTGTTATTAATAAAGAGTTTATAAATTTCTTCCGCTGTAAGTAAAAAATCAAAAATTTCCCCCTACTAATAAAAAAAACTTTAAAGCTGATTTTTTCACTGTTAGTAAACATACGAAACCAATTTGGGGGGGGGGCATACCAAATATATAAATGTATATAACTTATATTACTTATTTTTACAACTTTATTTAAAACATAAAATTTAAAAATTTAAAAAATTCTAATTTATCTATTCCCGAAAATGTACTAAGATAGTTTATCTGTTCAACTATGTTTTCTATTAAATTTGAAAAATTGTAGATAATATTGCATTTAATTAGCGACAACCAGGAAGATTTTAAATCGAACAAAAATCGGGCAAAGTAGCATTAAACGTACAAGAGTATATCTTAACTTAAAATTAATTCACAGGTCAGTTTACTCAAACTTTTTAGTTTGATAATCTGTTTAGTTTTAAAAAAAATTATTTGTAACAAGTTAAATATTTTTATCATTATTATTAGTTTGACAGGTTTGATTATTTGTTTGGTAATATTTTAATATTTATTTCACTAATAATTATTAATTAGTATTAGAGTTTAATATAAACTACTTTCTAAAAATTAATCTATGAATTGTTTTGATAAGATCAAGTAATTTTATCTAATATTAGAAATTAATTCATGAGTTGATTTAAGTTAAGATATGTTCCGGGTGTTGTTTTTTAGTTTTACTCGAAATAAAATCTTTCTGTTTATGAATCAAATTCTAGCTTATTATTAGTGCATTGAGTGAAGTATTATAACAAATAATTGCTTCCGACAGACAGGAGTGCGGGAATCGAATGACTATAATATTAGTAATTTCCAGAGTTAGCCCATTACTGCCCATTCAGTCATTTACTCAAAACGCTATCAATTCATTTGGAGTAGGATATGACAAAACCTAAGAGTTCAAACTCTAAGTTAGCTTTATTTACTATTTATTAAACATTAAAAACCAACATAGCTGCAAACTGAATCGTGATAAATTTGTCTTTGTAAACAAACAGCAAAAAACTAACGA
>JAQFXP010002732.1:0-14279 GCA_034693685.1 Belba bartosi | reverse complement strand
GCCAGACATTGAACGACAGACTAAACGCCGCCCGATATGCGTTGGCCGGACAGGGGTTGGCACGGGTTGTCTGTAAGGCGACCACCGAAGAGGTGATTGGACCCAAGAAGAAGCACTTAGACTGTATGTCTTTTCAACACATTTTTTGCTTTTATTGCTATTTTTATTCTCATTTTAAATAAAATGTTTATTCAGTTTTGAAAACTATTTTTTTAATCGTTTGTTAAACTATTTTATTATTTTTTCTATTAATTGTGTTTTTAATCGTTGTCTTAACTCAACCTTTGGTTCGGTTTTTAATTTTATTTCTCTTTTATTGGTTTTTGTTTAACAGAATTTTTTAATGATTTGAGGTTTTCGTTAAGTTTTTTATTTACGTTAATTAGTTCTTATCTTTTCTTAAATTGTTTTTTGCTTTTAATTATAATTTTGTCTTATTTTTTGACGAAAAGTCTTCCGTTATTGAGACCCAATTAAGTGATGAATATTTTGTGCGAATATTATATATTTTTTTTATTTGATTTAAAATAAGATATTTTTTTTATGTCTCGCGAATCACATAATTTTGTATTAACACCAAAAGTTGGCCTCAATTTCGGTTTTAACTAAATCTCACTTTTATTGCAATTATATTTGGATTTTATATATCAATGAATTGAATGAAAATTATATTTTGGTTTAGGAAATGTCAAATAAGTGGGCGTTTAGTCGATGCAAAACAATAGCATTTTTCGACTATATTTTATCCTTCAATACATTAATAATCATTGTATTTATGTTTCGATTCTTTTGTTGTATTAATTAGATATGAATTGAATAATTATTTTGTTTAGTAAATCGATTCCCATTTAATGAATCGCTTCACACACTTAACACTCTCTTTAAAGATATCGATAAAACTCGTTGTTTGACATCACTTCTCAAGAGATGTTTTTCTCATTAAATATAATTATTGATCTCTTTCTCTCGTTCTATCTTTAATTCCCTGAACTCTGACCTTAATAACAAATAATAGCATTGAATAAAATTTTCAATTTTTATTGCTTTTGTTTTTTACTCTTTTGTATTTTGTTTTGTATTGTATTGTTTTGTTTTGTTGAGTACATGAATAATGAATTGCTTGAATTGACTCAATCCTTATTCAGATTTACTTCAATGCACTCATGAGCCGAATGTATCGATACCTCAATTGGCGAATCTGCTGATCGAAAGGACAAACCACTCTTCTTGGGTCGTAGTCTTCAAAGCACTCGTAACAGTCCATCAACTGATGTGTTATGGAAATGAAGTGAGTCTTCGCTCAATTGTTTTGGTTTTAGATTACGTTTCACTTAATGGAGAACTAATGGATGTTTT
Source organism: Belba bartosi (assembly GCA_034693685.1). Classification (NCBI taxonomy): domain Eukaryota; kingdom Metazoa; phylum Arthropoda; class Arachnida; order Sarcoptiformes; family Damaeidae; genus Belba; species Belba bartosi. The sequence continues at coordinate 12,923 of JAQFXP010002732.1, read as the reverse complement.
TATTTGTAAATTTAAGCTCAAATTTAATTACATAAAACTCTTTAAACGTGACCTCAAAACACACGTAAATTAATTATTTATATAAAACATTTGCGTGAAATGCAATGAAGGAATGAATTTGTGACTAAAAGTTGCGTTTCTCTGCTTTTCGAGAAATGGGTTTCTTTTGTCTCATATATCGACAGTTTTTAATGATCTGAAGAAAGTGTAAAAACCAGAAATAACTAGACTTTCTCACGGCTTTATGGCAAATGCTTGCTTGCTCGTTTTTGTTTTATACGTTACCTAACGTACCTAACGGTGTATGACATATATTATAAAAAGTTTCAATTACATTTAATTTTATCAATTATATTTTAGAGTATAATTACTGTCTAATACATATTAAAACTTTTGTTAAATTTGATCAAGTAATTACAATATTATAATCAAATTTTGTATTATTTTATCTTTTCAATGGTTAAACAGCAATTTTCGCCAAGGTCGGGCGAGCCAGGAGGTATAGCTTGGAATAAAATGTCGCCTTTTCTCAATTTTATGCGGTAATAGGGTAGGATAAAATGACCTAACATTTTATCTTGTCAATTTTTCAATTTAATTCTATTTAAGTGAATTTAACTATTTTTAACTATAATTTCGGGCAAATTTTCTAATTTTAGCCAAAAAATTTCTAAAAATTTGTTGACCAAGCATTGGTATCTATTTTTGGAGCAAACCTCATGGTTTTATTTGTTAATTATTTAAAGTTTGGATTATTTTATCCTTGCTCATCTCCTTGAATAATCCTGCTAAACATAACAAGATGTATTGGTGTTTTTAGTTAGCATTGATATTGTTTGATATAAAAATTTAATTGAAACTACAGGCGCTCACAAATAAACAAATTAAAAAAAGCTTTTGTATGTATTGCGAGAGGAAATGCTTAATACATGACATAATGTACTGTTGATTCGTATTCGTGATGTCTTTAATCGTACAGAAATTTGATTTTATTAATGTTTTCTATTCGTAATTTTCTAGTTTAGCCTTTCGTTTATTTTTTGTTTTTCTAATTCTTAATTTTTTTTCAAAAATGATTCGCATTTCCAATTAAAAGCATTTGATTACAAATGTATTATTTCGTCTCTTCACTCATTCTCTTTATTCTTATCTTTTAATAAATAAAAAATAATTTACTTTAACTGTTGTATTGACTGAATCTATTTGTGAGCCCTTATATTGATTTCTAACCACTAGTGACCCAATGGCAAGGATTTATTTGATCTAAATCCAGAAGAGCTAATCCTTTAAATTAAACAATATTTGCACAATTGCTAATCCCAAAACTACTATGCAAAATATTAGATATGCAGATTCGCTAAAATATCAATCAACATTTTTAATTCATTAAAACACATATATATATATATGCAAATAAACGGGAAATATTAAAATCAATGTTACATGTCATTAAATAGTTTATTCCAAGTGTTTATTATAATTAAGTAATCATTAATATCAAAAATAAAAATCTGAATATGTCATCATGTTCATAGATTTCACTAATTATATAACAAAATACTGAATAAATGTTTATTTAATAATTGTTTTAATATTACAAAAAACATTAAATTTATCTAATAACGCTTTATATTTATAAATGAAAAGTTGTTTTGGAATTAGCTATAATAGATTTAAAAATTTAGACGTTTTGGGTTTAGCTCAAGTGGAGATGACCCGACCTAAACTTTCCGTTTAGATATATTAGAGCTGTTGACTCATATATTATAATCTCATTTCCACTACTTATTCCTAACTAATGCTATAATTAATTGAAAATATAGACCTTATTATCCGTTAAATAAGATTTAGGCTCTGTTTGCGCTATTGAATGCAAAATGAAATTAATTTCCATTTATCTCTTTTGAATTTGTATATAAAGAACCGAATTTTCATATAAAATAAGTATTTTGTAATATTTGTTTGCATTTATATAATTTTTGTTTTTTTGTTGTTGAATTGTTCTAATATTTCGTATAATTTGTTTTTGAATTTCCAAACGCTTTCTCCGATAAGTTGCAAATAATTAGTGTTTGAATTTAAGACTTAATTAATATTTTTTGTTTGTTTATTGATCACGAATTACAACTTTTTAAGTTATTTTTAATTTTCACGTAATCTAACTCTCAGTTTCATTCGATGGAAAGCCTAAAAGTACCGCTACTTTTCATTTTTCAATCTGTTGACTAGTTTTTGATTTTGCTTTTAATTTTTAAATTGATTTTTGAAATTTGATTTATGATTCACGCAATCGAAGTATATATTAGTTTTTACACATTTTCTGAATAATTCATTAATGAATTAAATTGTTTGAGATTTTAAGCTTGTTTGCATTTGCTGGTAAAAATGAACTTGTGTGTTTAAGGCCTACAATTGTTGTCTTACGGAAATGGGTTTATATTTCTTTATTGAATAAAATTAATAGTTTTTGAAAATGCATTGATTTTGAGTTTATGTATAGTTTTAATGAGAAATTATTTTTGAGTTTTATGATTGAAATGACTTGCGATTTAAGGTGCATTGAATGATGGTCTGTAATAATAATGCACTTGGCCAGGGTTAGCCAAGAGGAATATAGCTAAAATATTGCTTACTTTGCAAATGACCCTAAGGTTTGGTTCGGAAAATAGGCATTCTTTTTGTTTTGCTTTGACAGCCTGTTTTGTTTTTTCTTTCAATGCTAAACTGACAAAATTTATTTGTTCAGGATACTAATTGCTATTAAATTGCAAAATTTTAATTGAAACTATTTAATTTCTTGATTATTTAAATTTTTATAAATTATATATAAAGCTGTAACTTTGGGTCAAATTTTGGATCATGTAAAGTTTTTAGAACACAGAAAAACATAAAATTAAAAAAAATTAATAAAAATAATAATGTTGAGAATCGTAATATTGAAAATCTTAATATCGAAAGTTGTAATATCGAAAATCGAATTTCGATATTAGGATTTTCGTTATTATAACTTTTGATTTTACAATATTCGATATTATGATTTTTGGTTTTCGATATTACAATTCTCAACATTACTACTTTTGGCTTTTTAAAAATTTTATGCCTTTTTGTTTCAAAAACACTGAATGATTCAAATCTTAATCCAGAGTTACAGCTTTAATTATATATCAGGTTTAAGTGCTGTTCACTACTTTTAATTTTAACACCCAACTTTCCCTGGCTACTTTTGGTTTAATCTGTGACGTAGCAATTTGCATTTGTCTCATTATCTTATATATATATCTCTAATCAGATTAAAATAATAAATATATGGATCAGAACAAGCTTTAATGGAACTGTTGAACAGTTTTCGAAATAATCGCACTTTTCTCCATTCTACTTTTTTTTGCTTCGTATTCCTTATAAGAAGAAACTGAATATCATTTTGTTATATCAAATAAATGTTTCAAAGAATCGATTATTTGTTTGTGAGCAACGAAACACAAATAACAAACTATTAGTAATTTTTCAAAATATATCGTTTTTCTTCATTTCTTCATTGATTTGTTGAATGCGATAACAGTTATATCCTATTTATCAAATTGTTGGGCAATAACTTGAAAAATAATTACTTCTATTTTGGATCTTTTGATTCAATTTTGATGATCAGAAATCATAAGAAAATAAAAACTAAATGAATAGCTATTAAATTGGTTTTTAAACATTTCTCAGAATTTTTATTAAATTCGATTAAATTATATTTAAATTTAATCCAAAAATAGTAAAAAATTTTGAACAAATTGAAAGTTGGTTTGATGTGAGAAAAACATTTTTTAACTTTACCCAGATCCTCTTGTGAGTTAGCCTGTTTTGGTTTTAATTGAATAAATCTCTAAATTATTAATTTAATTTGTTTTACTTTTTTTTGAAAATTAATTATTTTTGAAATTAGAATTTCTGATTAGATCTGAAATGTTGTTAATCTTGTTTTGCAGAGATTTACCCAATATTTGGCATCAAATAACTGTACGTTTCAATTGAGTAATTTTCTCGACAAGACTGGTGTCAAAGGCTATGAAATGTCAACTTTTATTCGACGTTACGCTAAATATTTGAATGAAAAAGCACTTTCCTATCGAACGGTTGCTTTCGATTTCACTAAAATTAAAAGAGGGTATGATTTGCCGTTTCACTCAATTGACGTCAATTTATTTGTTTGAATATTTTGAACTTTTTAGTTATAATTACTTCTAAATTAAATTTTAACTCATTAGAAATGATTGTTCTATTGTTTAACTAAATGTTATGTAACCAATAACTGAATTATTATGTCTGTCCACTATTGGACCGATAGGAAAGAGGACGGATCTCTACGCTCTATGAATACGGATAAGTTGATTAAGACAATACCGACTCTGCAATCACAGGTCGATTCCCTCCTCGAGTTCGACTGCACAGCCAATGATCTAACGAATGGTGTAATAAACGCTGCCTTTATGTTACTCTTCAGAGATCTGATCCGACTCTTCGCCTGTTATAACGATGGGATCATTAATTGTTTGGGTAATTGAATCGAATAAATAGTTAATTGTTTTTCTTAATTGAATTTTTGTTTTTATAATTAGAAAAATATTTTGACATGAACAAAAAGCAGGCGCGCGAAGCACTGGATATATATAAAAAATTTCTGATTCGAATGGATAAAGTGTCGGAGTTCTTGAAAGTAGCCGAAAATGTAGGCATTGATAAGGGGGAGATTCCCGATCTGACTAAAGCTCCCAGTTCTCTACTCGACGCTCTCGAACAACATTTAGCACAACTTGAAGGCAAAAAAGGACAGCCGACTGGAAAGTGCGATACATTTTGTTTAATTCGTTTTTTCTTAAACAGAAGGTTTTGCTTTAAAAGTGTTTGGATTTGAGAATAATTTATTACAAATTTTTGTTGTTTTTAATTCAATGTAAACACATGTTTACATTCAAATTACTTTAATTTATTATATTTCCAAATGTATTCGATTTTGTAATTAGATTTAGCGCAAACACAGTATTGAAGGTCTCTCTGAAATACTGTTAGTTTTAATACCAGATTTAGTTTAAAATATGAAAACGTTTTTAAAAATGTAATAATTAGAGCGAATGTATAGTTTGTTTGAATGCAAATCATTTTTATTTATTTATTAACCTTTTGATTGCACCGACAGCTCATCGGCGCCGACCAATGGCACCACTGCCAACGGATCCATTCCAAGTGATTCATTCAACGGTGCGTTTAAAGAAGGCGACACTTCGGTCAAGAAGGCACTGGAGGAAGAGGAACGAATGCTTAATCAACTTAAAGTATGGATTTATTAGTTTTGTTTGGAATGACTTGATTTATAATGTTATGCAAACTGAATGTGAATTAGTTTTTAGACACAATATGTATTGCTTTTTATAGATTGCAATTTGTGTGCATTGTTTGCATGCTTTTGGTTCTTAGACTCCTTAGAGGTGACGGTTATCTTATTTAACATATTTTTGCTTTTTTTTCTTTTTTCTTAATGTTTTGCATCCTTTGCTGTTATTATTTAAAATGCTGTCAATGCCTGCAATAGATTAATAGTTGCGATCTGTTTGACTCTCCATTTGATTGGCGCCAAGAAAATTGGTTTGAGTTGGTTAGTAGTGCTCGTTATCATTGATTGTTTTATTTAATTTAACATTCTTCAATTTAACTTGATAATTTTTTTTAATTAACTTGAAAGCACTGAATCTCTTCAAATCTGTTCTATTGTCTGTATTTGCAATTGTTTATACAATTAAATAATAATTATTTTTTATCAAAAACTGAATGCAAAACAGGAGAAACATATGCAGGACAAGGACAAGGATGTGGAAAGAAAGCCAAACAATCCATTCTTATCGATGTCTCCAACGGCTGAGTCGAAGCAATCGCCGACTGCAGAGACCAAAAGTCAGGGAATATTAGATTTATTGAATGATTTGAATGAAATCCAATACCAGAACAATAGTACTAAGAGTGCGAATAACCAATTCGTCACAGGCCGGGCGAGTGACGATCTGTTATGTCTGTCAAACGCCAATCCATTCGCTGATATTCTCAACGCTGCCTCAAACGCACCGTCAACTCAGACGTCGTTTCCATCGATGGCACCCAATATGGTTCCTCTCATTCAGAACCAACCGTTCAATGGAATCGCATCCAAACAAACAAATGGTAATAATGTATTTGCTTCAGAAGACGGCTTTGCAGCGGCTTTTGGCAAAAGCGACACTACCTCCGGCTCAGGTATGCGATTAGTTTAGTTTAATTGTTAAGTTAGTATAAGTTATATTACTATTGCTCTTCACTTAATAACCATAAAGTGTTGACCAAATAAGGTCAGGGAAGGGGAAGCCCTCATAAGACCAAATAAGGGAAACCCTCAGTGCTCTCAGTGTTGTCACAATCTTTATCTTTAAATTATCCAATTATTGTCTTATTCTTCGTATTCATGCCTTCCTCTCTGAAGGAGTTGATGCTAAAGATGAGGGTAAGTGCGAACGGCTTTCTAACTCTTTTGCATTCAAAGCTTTATTGCATTCAAATCATTCTAAACTAAGGGTTGGATAAATTGCCGGTTCCGTCGATTGACGACCCGAACCGATCCGCTTCTCCGTCGCCGACTCGGGACATGATTAAAGGCGCCGGAACTACACCTATATTACCCGTTCCACCGGATCCGGGGTTTGGTGAAGATAGTGGAATCGATGAGAGCAGCATCTCTCGTGGTAATAGCCCTTCGCCGGCGGCTGTCATATCAGCGCCACCGCCTTCTGGAGAGAACAGTCCCTTTGGACAGCCTTTCGAGTCGTCTCCGTTTGCCGTTTCATTCGGAGAAACATCAGAATCGGTTAAACTTACGCCTCCTGTCAGGCCTCCGCCCCCTCCTCACGAAGTGGCTCATGTTTTGGCTCCTGGAAGACCTCCGCCTCCTTCGGCTAATATCACTTCTGATCACGCTTTCGAAGACGAGTCCGAATTTGGTGAGGCCTCTGGGGGTGCGCCTCCGCCACGGCCTCCCATTCCTTCAGCTGCCGGAAACATACCATTTGCCGCATTCGACGCGAATCAGCAGCAGTTCATACTTCAGCAGCAAATGCTGTTCCAACAACAGCAGCAAAAGGCTGTGTCTTCGCCTCAATTACAGCAAAAACCGGCCAAAAAGGCGTCCGCTTTCGAAGACCTGGATTTGGCCATGAGGCAGACAATGGCCAAACCTACCAAACCCGTCGGCGTTCAGTCACAACAACCCACTTCTCCGAGTGTTGTTCCTTCAGGAGTTGTGTTCGTTCCTCCGGGAACTGTTCCGCCAGCAGGTTATGTAGTGGTGCCCGGAATGCCATCTTATGGAATAGCTGCCGGGGCTGCAGGTCATCCGTTTTTATCTGAGGGTTTCCTTATTATTGTTTGTTTTGTATTTCTATTAAATTTATTATTTTATAATTTATTTTATTATTAATTCAAATAAATAATTATTGAATATAAATAATAACCCATTGATGACATTCCTTAGGTTTTGATGCGTTCGGTGATGTACTACAGCCCCAACTAATGGGCAATAAAAGCGGTCAAACAGTACAAATGGCGCCACAAATGGCACCGATAGTTACCAATACTGCAAATGTGAATCAAAGTCTATTCAAAGGAGACTTAGATTCAAGTCTCGCGAGTTTGGCCCAAAACCTCGATATTAATGGACCGAAAGGGTCGTTCAAAAAGTTGGTTTAGAAGCTATTGTCAAATAAATTGATTAATATTTAATTAATTTTTACTTTGAAGACCTGGTCAGCAGTTCTCGAGTCCTAAAAATAATGTCAAAACAGGGGCTCCAGTTCAGGCACAGACTCAGCCGACCGGTTGGAATGCCAATCAACCGATGGGTGGCTGGAATACCGGCGGAATACCACTCGCAGCACAACCTGGAATGATGCCATCAGGTGGCCAATGGTCTGCCTCTTCCGTACAGCCAATGATGGTTCCGAACACAATGCCGATGACATACGGCGTTCAAGTAATGCAATTAATGTTTATATGTTTGAGTCAATTGAGTCAATACATTGATTCCTAATCAAACAATGAAACTCTTAAATCAATAGATGAGACCAACAATGGTTGGAGCAATGGTGCCACCCGTGGGCGGTGTGCAAGTACTTCCGGGCTCAGTGCCAGTTCTACCGAACACGACAGCCCAACGGCCTGTCAATCCGGGATTAGCTAATTCACAATCGGATCCGTTCGGTGCTCTTTAAATGTTAATTTGATTCTAATATAAGTCGATTACGTAAACGGATCGACAAATGACTTATTGTTTTAAATTATAAATTTTTGTGCAAATCGTCACTAAATTTTAGGTTTTATTTAAATTGATTTGTAATCCTTTGAAGGGATTGTGACCATCTGTTCCATATCCGTGTGATTTGCATTGTTTTTAGTTATGAACTGATTGATTGATTGATTGATTGGACCCAAACTATTCAAACGTTATTTTACGCCAAATTAATTCTAGTGTTAATTCATTTTTAATTTTTTTAATTTAATTACAAAAACTTTTGAATTTTTGTTTACTCATTGATTTGATTGTTGATCGAAAGCCAATAAATCTTTTTTTCTGTTATTTTTTAAAATATTAAATATAGAGTTATTAAAAAGTTGTCATTTTGTTTACCTCTCGTCTCTTCGCTCTTTACCACTCATTCCCTTCTTTTGTTCTATTTTTTCGTACAAATTATGGAAACATTTTATGCACCGATCGATGGATTAGATTAATATTAATATAAATAATAAGAAAATATTTAAAAAGTGTTTTCTTTTTAAAAGAAAAATCAATTAAATTAAATATATATTTTAGTCGACGACTGATTCTCTAAATACAATCCATTTATCTCTTAAATTATGATTCAATCGAAAAAATTATACAATATATCACAAAAACAATACCAATTCGTTTGAGACATACATTCCACACAACAAAAGCATAATTTGAATGAAAAATAAATGTCTTTCTCTCTATATTTTAGGAATAAAATTGATATAATAGTGGAATAAAAAGTGAAAATTTTAAGTAAAAAACTAAAAGTAATTTATTGTTAATTATTGCTGAGTTGCGAATACAATGCATATAAAGATAAACATTTATTTTCGAAGATATTATTATTAAATAAGTCGATTAATTAATAACTAAATAACAAAATTGTAATAATTGTATTACTAATAATTGTAATGAATATATACTTTATATATAATTTAAGAATTTCGTGCGTTTTATGTTTTAGTATATTTATGTTTAAAAACATTTTTAATTTAAAAATTGGATCTTTTTTTTGAAAAGTTGTACATTATTTCGAACCATTATTAATGATTAAAAATTAAGAATCAGTTTTAGTTTTATTACTTCTGCTGTCTTTTACTCTCATTTAGTAAATTGTTTTAAAAGTTATCATATTTTTATAATTTAATAAATGGCTAAAAATGAACTGGATGGTTTTGTATGGGAAACACGTATTTACTTTTGGAAATACTTTTCGATACTGTACTTCATATCGATCGAGATTTTTGAATAAGATTTAAACTTCATCTTACTCTCAAGATCATTTTGATAAGAATAAGATTTAATTCTACTATTATTGGAATATGTTTTGAAATTTTAAATTTTGAATGTAAGTAAAATAAATATAAATATAAAGTTTTTATCTTAAAGTTATATTAAATCAAATTATTTGGGGAAAACACAGTAGTGAAGCCACTATTTTTATAAAGTAACCAGGTCAGAGAAAATTGTTGATAAAAACGGATACTTCATAAAAAATAGATACATTATATTATAGTAAAATGGTTTTTGGTTTAAGAAAATACTTCATAAAAACAGAAAGTTTACAAAAACAGTGGTTTGACTGCATTTACAAAATAATACAATTGCTTAAAGAGAATATCAATAGAATTGCATTAAACATAATGTTTGTATTAATATAATTTTTAAGCAATAACACAAATATATGATAAAAATAGAAAGTTACCCAAATATTACGTCCATTTTATTATGTTTTTTATTCTTATCATAAACTTTTTAGACTCATTTATTTTTATACTGATATATAAAAGTTTAAAAGATATAATGTTAAAAAAATTCTTAACTTCCACCTTAAGTACAGTTAAAGTCTATTTTTGTCAAGTGAGTGGCAGAAAGTTCAAGGTATAAAAATGGACTGACTAAAAACGAACTTTTGATTTAGAACTAAGGAATTAAAATAAAAGGATTAGAAATGGACTATGACATTATTAAATTAATTTACATTATATTTATACAGTTTTTCTCAAATTTAAATTATGAAAGTTGTGTTGCTTTGAATGTTTATTCATTCATTAGTTCATTTTTAAAACATTTAATACTAAATTTATAATTATAATAATCAAAAACGGACAAAAGATAAGAAATTAAAATGTTTGTTAACTTTTATACTATTTGTTAATCATACAAAAATAATATATCTGTAATGTCTTTTAAGGTCAGTTTTTGAAAATTGCAGATTTATTGTTTTTGTATGTTTAGTAAACAGTTAAAATATTAATCAACTCTATTGAGCTATGAGATGTGCCCACCTCTGATAATAATTTTATAAATATTAGAAATAATTTATAATTTAGGGTTACTTTTTAATAATGAATCATGTCAACTTTTTAGTAAACGCGTGTAAACAGACTGTCTTCAGTACATTTAATTACGAACTAACTTAACTAAATTAAGTTAGAGTTTAGACGAGACTGGGATTTAAGTTAGGCGAGAATTTGACATGTTTGACCACTGAAAAGTGGCTATATGAATAGTGTTTAGTATTAAAAAATTAGCTGAAGAATGAAAGAATGTATTTATAATTATTAAAAAAAGATTTATTTACACAACTGTTTTGTTATTTAATATTTTACTTGCTATTTTGTTTAATAATATTTGGTGTATTTTTAATATGATTAAAATAAAGTAATAAAAAATGTAAGTTAAAATAATTTTGCAATTTTTCTAAACTTATTAATAATAACTTATTACTAATAAGTTATTACAAATATATTTTTAAAAATTTAACTTAAATTTTCATCATTTTACAATATTTTACTAACAAGTAAGTTAAAAAGAATAAATGCGTTATTTATCTTAAAAATGTTTTATTATAACTTTTAATATGTTTAGATTGCATTGGAATTTAATTTTCGCAATACTGTATAAATTATGTCAAGATAAATGAATAAATTAATTTTATAATTAGATATAATAGTGCTTGGATAAATTGAAATTAAGCTATAAAACTAGATGCAGATAAGGACGAGTGGACGAGTCGAGTGGCGACCTGTCAGTCGGGATCAACCTCTAGTCAGTTCCAATTCTCCAATAGAGTGTCATATGTCTGGTAATTGCAATTTTCAAACACTGGCAAACAGTACTGTATATCGAATGCGTAAAAGTCACCAAAAGTGATGCGGAGTCGCGATTGTGCACAAGTACGTTACAGTGCCAGTGCAAACTGCGCATGGTGGTTTAAATTTGTATGTATGAGTGTGATGTGTATACATAGAACTCGCATCAGAAAAATATTCTTCGCTGAAACAACAGTCCGTTCTTAGAGTAAGTAATACATAAAACAGTTATCACTGAACCGAAAACTATGGCTTTGAGTGTTAGTGACGGCAAAAAGTCTTTGTGGAATGTGAAGGATGAGAAAGCAGCATGTGGGGTTGGATTCATTGTGGCCATCGACGGCACGGCCTCTCATAAAGTTAGTTATGATTTTGATTGCATTTTGCAGACTTAGACTTACATCAAATATTGCGACGACTTTATCGTTAAAGCGATAAAAGCCGTAAACCTTAAACCAGTTATAATATACTGACCTTTACTGTCGACAGCTATTGCTAAATGCCAAGACGATCAGCGCCCGAATGGAGCACAGGGGTGCTTGTTCCTGTGACAACAGCACTGGTGATGGGGCTGGAGTTCTCACTTCTATACCGCATCAGTTCTACGCTAAAAAAATTAAGTGAGTCTTGACTTTAGCGCAAAAACTAGTATTTTGTCGATTCTATCGCTAATAAATCAAATGCAACCATCAGTTCAATGCTGTCTACAGTTATACAATCACACAGTCATACAGTTTAGGCACAGTTTTGCAGACTTTTTGCTCTAAGCGTTATTACATTTCTTTATTTTTTTCTATATACTGTGCCATATATTCCATATATTCTGATTAAAAGTTTTATATTGACTGAAAATTTTGTTGAATCATAAATGAATTAATTAAGAGAATGAGTTTTAGATTTAATATTACAAATATATTGGCATTCGATTAATTGTTTTATTTATAGCTATAATTGATTGTCATTTGTGAAAATTGTGTCAAATAATAGCTTTTAATGATATTAATGATAAAGTTTGTGATGAGTTCTTATAATTTGATTGCAGAGACAGCAAAGGCATTGATTTGCCGACTGCTGGCGCTTACGCGACCGGAATATTATTTTTGGACTCAATAACTCACATTCAAGCGGAAGAGCTCTTCATTACAATAGCAGAAGAGAATGGTCTTCGAGTGTTGTGTTGGAGGGATGTGCCCACAGACTCGAACTGTATCGGCAAAGTCGCCAAAAGCAATGAACCCCTTATGAGACAAGTGTTTGTTGTGCCCATTGACCCGATCGACCCCATAGACGACAATGAGTTCAAACGCAAAGTAGGTCTCACTTTCCTTTCAATTCCTTTTCATTCTTTTCCATTAGATATTAAATTAAACAAAAAATTATTGTCCATTAGATGCGCGAAATGTTTTCAATCAAAGAGTTTGATTGTATTTTATAGTTTTCTTTCAAATAAAGTCATTTATTCCTACTTTAGGTCTATAAAAACGTCATCAATAGAGAGA
>JAQFXP010002731.1:0-14283 GCA_034693685.1 Belba bartosi | reverse complement strand
AGCTTGGTTCTGCTAAATCCGTTCGTTATAACCGAGATTCGTTATATACGACTATAACTTAATATATATTTTTATTTCGTTCCATAACTACTGTCCGTTATATGCGGGTATTCGTTATAAGCGGTTTCGTTATAAGTGGGATGGACGTTACATTATTTACAGGATAATTGAGAAACAATTGATTTATTTATTTCACAATAATTTTAATGTTTTTGATTTTATTTAATTATTTATTTTTACAAATTTTTTTAAAACAAATATTATTTTTATTTTTAAAAGCAGTTATTATAATTAAAACTTAAAATAAATTCTCAATTAAAAGACTTTTAAAGGAAATAAAATATTATACTTTAAAAAAGGTTTAACTAAATAATTGCTTTAGAAATTAAGACCATTTATAAATATTTCTCAAGTTTTCTTAGAAAAAACTTTTTAAAAAAATATTTAGCTTATTAATAGACAAATAAACAATAGACAAATAATGTACATGTTAAATTTTTAGTCAATGTCAATAACAAACGTATGAATAAATTAATGCAAATTCTCGTAATATTAAAATATTGCAAAATATTATATTATATCGAAGTTATAAAGTTTTGAGTTTTTTATTATGATTGCAATTATCTAACGTTAATCAATAAATTGAGTTTAATTTAAACATTAGAAAAAATCGATAATAATGTGAGAATATTTGGTTCATGACTTTAATAATATAATATATCTTTTCTTAATTGTAAAGATTAGAGCAATGATTTTTATATTTAAATAATAATAATAAATTATTTTAAAAAATAATTTAATCATAAACTTAGAAGGAGGATTAGACAAAACATCTCTTTTAATTTTAAATGTTGATATTTATATGTCTATAAAACGTACTTGCTCCATGTTTTGCTGGCAAAAATATAAAATATTTTTAAAATTATGTTTAGATTTAGTTAAATTTAATAGCTTAAGTTTAAATTCAACATAAATTTAATTAAATTGAACCAAACTTTAAACAGAATTAAATAATTTTATAAAGTTACATTTACAACCAAAGTTCGGTGCAAAACTAAAATTAAGCAATTTAAGTCTGGGCAAAGTGATCGACACTATTTCTAATTTTAAACTAATATCACTTTTAAACTTAATTATTTTGTGGCTAGCTCATTAATAAAAATATAAAAAGTGCCGAGCAATTTGACGAGACTTAAACTGCCTAATTTGTATTAAACTTTGGTTTTAAATGTGACAGTTGTTTAAGCAATTAAAAAATTCTTTATTAATTTAGTCAGAGGTTCTTAGTCAGACATGTTTTTAAAATCTTAGTTTTAATTCTTATAAATGTTTTTAATTAATTTTTTCGTGGTGACTTTTAAAACGTACAATTTTTTTAAATGATTGATTTTAGTATATTTTAATTTAACTTATTAAATATAATATTTTAAATTATAATTAATTAATAAAATATAAATATCTAAATAACGTAACATAAAAATAAATTGTGACTTTTTTAATTATTACTCATATTTGTACTCCTACAGTATTTGTACTTATAAATCACTATTGTACTCATATTTAAGACATAAACTTAAGCAAAGTCTTTTTTTTGACAAAGTCTCATTGAAAATTATTATTTAACATATTGCAAGATGTATTGAACAAATTATCCAGTGTAATTACTTAAACATTTATATTGATAGTTTGCAAAACTAATTTTTTTATCCAGTTAAATTCAAGGTCAAATTTCCAATTAATTTAAACATAAATAAGGCTTGGTTCAATATTTTATTTTTATTTAAATCCTATTACCAAAAAAACATATAGTTAAAATATTTACAAGTATACGTATTAAACTTGAGTTTTTATTTTTGTCTATTAATGCGTCAATATAATATTTTAATTTTTCTCTATTTTTTTTAAATTAAATATTAATTAAAAACAAAAATTGAGAAGGTTAAGCAATGCAGGGGTGATCAGGAAAGATTTTCTTTCCCTAAAAATATTAACATTAAATAAGGTTATTTAAATATGTTTGCAATATACACTTGTATATATAATATATGTAGTTTATATTAATACATATATAATAAATTACTATTTACGATTATTTAATATATTACTACATATTATATACTAAACTAATCTAGCTAATTTAACTAAATTTAATTTGGATTTAGTTCTAATTTATAACCAAAAAATTCCAACATAAAGAATTTACATAAAAAATTATAAAAATATACAGTATTTTTCGGACCGTAACTCAAAGAATAAATTTTAATTTTTAAAACTAAAAAAATTTTGGTTGAAATTCCCTTTCGATTACTGATCAAGAGCAAAGTTTAAAATTAATTACTTTTCAATAATTCGCAGAACTTTCCTTGCTAGACATGAAAATAAATAAAATTAAATTTATTCAAACATTGGTTAAATGTAATAAGATTAATAAATATATGCAAATAAGTGTCAAAATCATTGCTTTATATCATTGCTCTAAGAAATTCAAATAATTTCTATTACTTTAATAATGCAATCGCTTTAAGTGACGTCAAGTCGAGGGAATACACACTTCACGCCTATATAGCAATAAAAAACATTTGATCTATGGGTAAAACAGGTATTCAAGCATTCAATGTTTTTCAAGTTTTATTTTTTATATAGAATTGTTTTCAACTGAATTTCACTTTTTTCTTCATCATTAACTTTCTATATATTTCGCATTTCTTTAAATTTCTATTTATTATAAGTTTGTGAAAAAAGTTTTTGTTTTGATTTGTATTTCGATGTTTCGGTTGTGTTCGCAACAGTGAAGAGACTTTTTTTGCAGATTTTGTTTGACAAGTGTTTAAGAATAGATTGTCGACTAAATTAATAATGATTTTCAAACACCATTTTCTGATTTATATCTTAATTAAGTTTGAATTTAGTTTTGCCAATACTATAGTTACGAGAAATTTGAATCAAAGCAATAACAACATTGAAAATGAGAATAGCATTGATTACGAGTCCAAAACTGAACTCAATATTAATGTTAGAAATGATTCGTCAGATTCCGTATTCCATAAAAACAATGAATCGGATGTTTTCGAAACTTTTGTTGATTTTAATAGTGATAAAAGTGTCGATCGATTGCTGATTAAGTCCAATACAAGTGTTAGCAATGACTTAACAGACACTGAAAGCGATTACGATTATAACGATGACAATGATTATGAGAGCGAAGATAGTGGTAATGAAAGACACAGTTTGTCAATAGTTAACACATTTTTCGACACTTTATCGGTCAGTGAGGCGTCTGATGACCCGAACAGTCAAAGCAATTATTTTGCAAATCAGAGCAATAGTGAAGTGTTTGGAAAGTTATCTGATTTATACAACAATGTCATAAATGTCATGAAACCGATTCACAGACTCTCGACACTCCGACTCTTCGAACTGTTGTCTTCGCCCGGAATTGATTTGAGTGGCGAATGTTTGGCCGCTTTGGCCACAACTAACGAGGCTCTTACTGCCCGAAAACTATGGGCTCTTAAGCGTAAGTATATTTAATCTTGTTAATTTAGTTATTTAGAAATTTTATATTATTAGTTAAATGTTTTTTGCACAATAAATAAACATTGCATGATAAAATTTTCCACACTTTAGTTTATAAAATTAGCATGTTAAAATAATATATAATATATTTTAGTATAATTTAAACAAGTATTATTTTTCTTAATAAATAATATACTTATATTAATACTCATTAATATTAATTAGTATACAATAAGTACTTTGTTTTGAATTAATGTAAAAATAAATTTAAAAAAGTATTAAGAGAAAAGTTAAGAGAAGAGAAAATAATTCTCAACTCACTTGGCATTCACAATAGCTAAGGTCAAGATAGTTCTTTATTTGTTTATAAATGATAATATTTTTGTAATTATTAGATAAGAATATAAACAAACTTTTTATGACAGCTGAAATCAAGGCAACTTTATTTTGATATAAACAGTAATATAAAAATATTGACTTTTTCCTTAAACAAAGTGTTTGAATAAATTGTATAAATGTTTTAATTAATTATTTATTTAATTATTTATTGTTTTGTTTAGTAATCGATTCAATGGCCAAACTTCCGTCGGGTTTAGCCGAAGGCGTGTCGACTAGTTTTGGTGAATACGACGAATGTCTTGAAATCCGAAGCATTGATGACTCGGAATCAAATGCAAACGGATTTGAAGGCAAATACTGTTTAGCAAAGCCTGTGATACCAATGGATTTAATCGAGTCATTGGTTTTCAATACGACATTTCGGAATAGTTTGACTCAGAATTTGTCGAAAAGTTTTCCCGAATTAGAGAATTTTATTGAGAAAAATGTGGACAAATTCAAAATGGTTTTGGCCTTCTATACGGGTGTCGACAAAACAGACAATTATTTTTCATTATTTCGTTTCGGTCTTTGCATTCCTTCCAAGTGTTCGGCGAAAGAGATCGAAAATGCTATCAATAAAAGTAAGTAAAAATTTATTTTTGATATTTATTTTTGAAATAATTTTTAAAATATAATTTATTTTTATAGTATTTAAGTCAAAAATAGGAATACCTATAAGATTAGGCCCAGACTGTGATGTAAAGAACAAAAATTACCTTGATAAATACGCATTGATTGCTATGTAAGTTATTTATTTAATTTTTTAAATTTATTTAAATTTAATTTAAAAATATTTTTTATTAATTAAAAACTTTAAAATTTTATATTTCAGTTCAATATTTATTATATTAATAATTTTGGTAATAATGAGTACTTTTAGCGAACTATATGTCAAATACCAAAACCAAAAGAATTTGAAGAAAACGGAACAATCATTAGAATTTCGAAATTGTTTTTCAATTATATTAAACACAAATAAACTTTTTGAAGACAACAGTTCTCGCGTCACGAGTGCCGACACAATACTTCTGATTTACATAATCTGGACATTCATTGGCCGCTCATACCTATCGCCGCTATATATCGGAACAATCGGTTTGAAACAAGTCTTAAATACTATTCCCAACCAATTGATGACTGATTACAGATATTTTTGGTTAAGAACTCCATTTCCAAACGAGACACTCATTATAATTAGGTAAACACTTAAACTTACTATTAATTAACTTTTGATGCTCTTGCTAATTTAAATAATAAGTTAATTACTATTTTAAAAACACTCCTTTTATTTTTATATTACCTTTATATTAGAAAAATTAAATTGTTTATTTAAAACAATTAAAGGCTAGACATAATTTTTTATTTAATTTTAAATTACAGTTTATAAAGACATAACAATTATATATATAATTACTAACAGTTTATATCCTATTTATATAAACTGTAATTCTGTGGAATAAATTTGTTAAATATATTTATAAAATAGTCTGTAATTCAAAATTATATACTGTATAAATTTTGTCTAGAATTTAAAAAGCTAATTTTTAAAATAGTATAAATAACACTAACACAAAATATTATTTTATTATTATTTTGATTGTTTTTAAAAATAATAATTTGTTTAAAATAATTACTAAAAATTAACAAGTTAACAAAACAAATTTTAATTTGTTTTTAACAGCGCTTTTGTCATCTCATATAAATACTTTGGAATCAAACAAATAAGTCATACATTCGGTAATTATTTGCACTATTGTCTGCTCTTATGGTTGAGATTAAGTCGAAGAATAGTCGGACCACTACTGGTTGCCTATATACTGGCCAGTGTGGGCAGTGGTCCGCTTTGGTCACAATTGAAGCCTCAGTTTATCAACTCGTGTCAAACGAATTATTTTCAATGTTTACTACTTTTCAACAATTATTTCACTGATTTTGATCAATTGGTAAGTTTTAATTAAATTTTATGTTTCAAAATTAATAAAATATCCAAGATCAGGGATCCAGAGGGGGAAAGGGGGTTAGGTGGAAGATTTTACAAAAATATTTGATAAAAACTTAGGGCAAAACAGGGGATAGAATTTTAGTAGGAATCTTAGTAGGAATATAAAATGCTAGGGGGATAATAGTCCCATTTTCAAAGCTAAGGGGATTTTTGTCTGCCCCCCCCCTTTTAGATTCCTAACCAAGATTAATTTATATTTTAGCAAAATATATGCTTTTTCAAACAATTAAAACAATTAGTTAATTAAAAGTTTTGTTAAATTTAATTACAAAAACTCTTAATTTTTTTTATAAAATAGAGTATTATAGTAAATAAAATCTTTACTATTAATATTATTTGAATAATTAATAAATTAATTAAAATTTTTAGTGCAATTCATCATATCTGGCGCCAGTATTTCAGCTACAACTGATAGCCCCGTTCTTTATGATACTATTCCGGAAGAGTGCAAACTTCGGCCTAATTCTCAACTTAAATCTACTTCTATTCGGAGCACTGGTCTGTTTATCGCCGAAACTAATATTGGGCACAAGTCTAGCACCGCTTGAAATCGAGTCAATGAGTTCTCTATTGGAGATCAAACACTCAATCATTCGTTTCACACAATATACGGATCAATACATTAGTTCATTTGCTTTGGGAATAATTGTCGGGTTTCTCGTCCGACATAAACCCGATTTAAGGCTTTCGAATAAACTAACTGTAATTCTATGGATAGTCTGTCCGACGCTTAGCTTCGGCTCAATCATATGGGCCGAGAGTTTTGTACAGAACAACCAATTGAATACTAATTATACGAAACAAAATCAATTGAATTTAATGCTATGTTATTCGCTCGGAAAGATTATGTGGTCTGTGGGCGTCGGTTGGGCTATATATGCCTGCGCTACTGGCCGAGGAGGTTAGTTGATTTTCCTATTAATTATTTATTGATTGTTTTTAACAATATTTTGTTTTATGTTTTATAGGAATTATGAATAAATTATTTAATTCAAACCGTTTTAGACCAGTCTCTCGGCTATCAATTACTATATTAGTATTGCATTCAATTGTAATTAATTACCGAATGTTTACTCGAAAAGACGTTTATGTTATGACTCATGCATTGACCGTAAGTTAATTAAAAAGTTATATAATTTTATTTTTTAAATAATTATATTTTACTATATTTTTATAGATTGAAAATATTATAATTGAATTAATTCTAACGATATGTTTGGCATATATTCTTCATATACTCATTGAGAGTCCAATCGATAATCTAATTAAACTATTTTTGAGACAAAAATATTTTAAGACATTTAGCGATAAAAGAATCAAAAATAGAGAAATCATTTTTTTACACAAAAATGAAACGGACAAGTGTGTTTTAAAATTTATGTTTCCAAATGACTCTAACTTTTAACTAATTATTAATTTTTTGAAAATAATTGTTTTAACAATAATTATAGATATTTTTATTGTATATATAGTCAAAATAAATTATTTATCAAGTTGTTTTATTTAGTCTGAATTATTTGTTGTATTTTATTGTATTAATTTGTACAGGTTAAATATTTTACTAATTTTTGCAAAGTTAGATTTAAATTTCATTTACAGAAATAAAAATTTATATATAAATTAAATTATCAATTAATTCAAACAATGTTTGGTTTATTTTAACTAACCAAGATTGATTAAAATGCGGGTTATAAATTATTTTAATTTATAAATTGTAAAAGCATACAAGTGATTATTTTAAAATTGCACATGCCATAAGTTATCAATTTTATCTATACAAACTACAGTTTATCCCGCTTAGTGTTAACACGCTTATTGTGAATACTCGCTTATAGTGAACAGTTTGCTAAAAACCAAGTTTAAATATCTTATGGAACTTTAATTGCTTATAGTGAACAAATTTTACAGAACCGAGCTATTTACTATATCCGAAATAAACTGTAGTAAGTATTATCAAATTGTATAAACAATTAATAAGTTATATGAAGACTATTTTGGAATTAGCATTACGCTTTTTTCTACTGCTGTTTTTAATTTGCACCAATTAAAGTTTTATACTTTATATAAAATTTGATTAAATAAATTTTTAAATATACAGTCTATCCCGGATATATTGAACAGCTCGGCTCCGTAAAATTTGTTCACTGTAAGCGAGATTCACTATAAACATTAAAATTTCTATGAATAATTAAACTCGGTTCTCAGCAAATAGCGGGTATTCACAATAAGCGGATTTACACTAACAAGTAAGCAAAATAGACTGTAAAACATTAAAATTGTAATTTATAAACTTTTTGTTTGGTAAATTTAAATAAATTTTTTCAATAATTAAAAATGTAGTATTATGCAATTTAATGAATTTGATTAATTTTTTAGTTTAATATTTCTGTAGTGTTATGTAAATTAAATAAATTTTTATTAATTATTTTTCAATAAACTTGAAAAAAATTAAAAGCATGCAAATACAGAACAAATTAAAGTCAATAGAAAAGCGTCTTGGCTTTTAATTAAAATAAAATTAATATTTAGACTTTTCAAGTTTAAATTTTAAAACTAATAAATAATGAATATTGTTTACATTTATTTGAATCTAATTAACATGGAAAAAGAATTTTACTAAAATATATTATTAGTTTTATTTAAAATAAGTTACCATGAACTTAGGCTAAAATTCAATAATATTAAAGATTTATATTTTAAAAATAATTATTATACAAACTTTAATAATAAAATTATTCAGTAATACATACGTTGTAATTGGTTTACATACGCGAAATATGTATTTATATATAACTACAAAATCCAAACTCAAATATAAAAACCAAAACTCAAGCTTAAAAAACTAACTCAAATACTGTTATTTAATTAATTGAATATGATATGGTATGAATAAAATATCTGTTCATTTTAATTAAACATAAATTTTAATTAATATTTAATTTTTAAAAATAGAATTGATGTTAGAATAAATAATTAAAATATTAGTTAAGATGTCATATAATCATCACCAGCCGATAACTTTTCTGTATATAAAGGAATAAAAGTTTAGAATTTATTATCAAGTTAAATTTTTAAATTAATATTTACTCAAATAAACGAAATAAAATGCAATTCCAGCAATCATTATAAGCGCTAAAATAATACATATAATCAATACCCAAATTGTTTGCATTGAAGAACTTTTACTGTTTGACCGATCGGTAGGAATGTTAGAAATGGTTGTTTGGACTGTCAAGTCTGGAAAGCATTTGTTCGATAATTTCTTTAAATTTTCGGGTTTGCACTAAAAGTTAAAACAATATATATATAAATATTAAGTAAAAGTTATTTAAATCCCAACTTACTCTTTCGGAAAGAGGTTTGCCTTCAGGTGTTATACAATACATAGGAATTGCGTTCACATTAAATAGCAATAAATGTCCTCTTCGTTTGGCATCGATGTCATAGTCAGTAATGCCATCAATACTCAAATTCTTGTTAATCTGATTAACAAATTCAGGTGTAATACAGAACTGACAGTTGGGCTCACTTTCATTGTATAACTGATTGAGTTTAATGCTATAAAACAATATTTTTCTGTCGATTCTATTCAATAACAAAACCCGAACCGAATTCGCATTTCCATAGAATCCAATCAAATAATTAAAAACAATTGTATTTTCAAACGAATATTTCATATAATTATGAAAAACTTGTGATTCTTTAATACTCCGACAAATGATTTCAATTATATTTGTTTTATTCATAATCTATTGAAAAGTGGTTTAAGAGTTAAGAGTTACTATTTATAGAAAAAAAAAGGCTAAAACCAGGGATAGAGAAGAGAGGGATCAGGCAAAAAAACTCCCCTGATTCTGAAAATTGACATTTATTTCTTTCCTGGCTCTTCGGTACCCCTTCGGTGACCGGCAGATTTTTTGGGGTTTTATGACAAAATCAGATAATTTTCCCCTAATTTAGTGCTAAATCTAGTTTAAATCCGATAAAATTTTACTAAAAACATGGATTTTTAAACATTAAAAAAAATCCATTCCCTGATCCCCCCTGAATTGACCGACCTTCTCGATCCCTGGTTAAAAATAAAACCAAAAATTGCAATAAAAGAAAAACTAGTCTAACATCACATTTGTATTGAACTTTGTCTTTATTTTGCCACAAAACTGTAAATCTAATGATAATATCTTTGTTTAATCGAAAAACATCTTCAGTATCCCAATCGATGTCAGCTTCGCTGTTGTCGTCGTTGACTTTAAGACTGAACTGCCATTCTTTTCCATTTGCATACATTAGATAACTGTCTTTAAGAACTGTTTGACCAGATCTGTACCGATCCGTATAAATACCTCCAATGCCTTCATATTTAATGTTTGGTTTAATTAGTGAACAAATATCTTCATTGTTGTCAATATTTGAAATGAAGACAATTAGTAGAAATAATAAGCTTATTATAGAAAAGTTCATAACTGATTAAATAAAATAGAGTTATTAATTTATAATAAATATACTTATTATATTTTTAGTGTAATTTATTTCTAAAATTTAAATTAAAACAAATATTTTAAATTTTAGTTATACTCTTTGTGCGCAAGAGTTATATTTTTATATTTAATTCAAATTAAATTATTGATTATTTTAACATAGTAACATTTATTAATATATATAATAACAAATATGCTAGAAAAAATTTTGATAAATTTGTATGTTTAATGTTTTCTTTTTTTTGTTGTTGCAAAATTGTCAATTTAATTTAATTTATAAATTTTAATAAATTTTGTTTTATACTTAAATAATAATTAAATACTTAAACAAATTTGCAAAAATTAATGAAAAAAGAAATATAAAATTATTTATAATATTTTAATACACTTACAGTGTACAGTATATAAAACATTTAGCAAACTTATACAATGATTAAATAAGCATTTATATCAATACTATTTGTGTTTAAATTTTTTTATTATAAATAATTTTGTAAGCTAAACTTAAAACATTATAAAATAAACAACAACATATTTATAATAAATTATATAAATAATGTAACATTATTAAATATTGCAAAATTATTAAAAATAAATATTTTGTTCTGCTTAATTTTGCAATTACTTGAAAAAATTAACAAATTAATTGCAAAATTTTACAATAAGCACAATGCAACAACTTTAAATAAACAAATTTGTTAAAAATTAAAAAGTAATTTTATCGAATATAAATGTTAAATGGAAAAAAATATAATAAAACAGCAAAATTAATGAATTTTAGAAATATAATATCACTTCTACAACTGTAATTGTAGTTTTAGTCTATATTTCAGATATATATTTGTGTAAATGATATATTCGTTTGATTATACAATTATAATTTTAATTATCTAGTCAGTTGTGAGAGGATATGGGGGCAAAAAAGGACCTGGTGGAATATGGTGGAAGTGGTAATAGAATTAAAAGAAATGCAGCGGCGGATGAATCTATTGATGATTCGAATAAACCTTATAATGATTTGACTGAAGACAGTACACAAAAAATTCCTTAAACTTACTATATTGACCAGTCTGTTTTTTAAAATTAATTTATTAATTAAATGTAATGCTAACTAATATTATTATTTTTAAATTAGTTATAAAATATTGTACTTTCGTATAATTCAAATTTAAAAAAATTAAATTATGTCATAAAATACAAAAACACATTTTATTTTAAATTGTATTCAAATAAATAAAAATGTCTTAAAAGTTATACAGCACCATTTAAAATTACACTATATGGTTAATTATTATTGTAAAAAATGTTACATGATACAATAAGTGTTGATAGTACAAAAATGGGATTGGTAATTAAATTAATATTAATTTTTAATCAATAATTATTTATTTACTTATTTATATAAAAAACATTTGAAAAAAGTATAACTAAATTAATAAAGATAATTTATAAAATGAAACTTGATTAATTTGCAAATAATAGATGACAAAAAAGTTTTAAAAAGTTAATTAAAAATATAGTTTCAAACGAGCGCTGACTTAGAGCCAGTTTTATCAGTAATTGGATTATTAGCTACTTTTAGCTGAGATTCCGGTTCGCTATCAATAAACTTAGTCTTCTCGCCAACCAATGGGTCGCCGCTCTTGTCGGCAGTCGAGTCATCCGCTTTCGTGTCATTCGAATAGCTTTTTGGATCACTTATTAAATACTCCTTTTTAGTCGACTTCTCTCTACGCCAACAGAACAGCAAACATGCGATCAGAACGAGCACCGGAAGCATAACACCGATAAAAATACTGGCGATCGTCAGCTTGTACTTCGAATCCTTGACGCACTCCGGGTCAACACCCCATGACCAGAGGCCGTCCTCTCGGCACCGGCGCGCCTCATAACCGAGCAGTCGGTAGCCCTCATCGCACGAGAAGCGAACAATAGTACCTGGCCAATACCGGTTCTCACTTTTGCGGCCGTTTCTCGGCTTTGGAAGCGCCGGACAGCGGATAGTCGTTTCAGTCAAATCCCTGTGTATGAGCTCAGCCGCCGCCTCGTCTTTCTTGGTCTGGCCCGCATACTCATTGTCCTGAGTCACTATCAGGTCATAAATGCAGGCCTGGCAGGAGTGAAAAGTAAAGAGTAAAAATTAATAAAATTTTTGAATTTATTGGCAATTAAACTAATTTTCGAAAATATATAAACTATTTAATAAAAACAAACATTTTATTACAAACCTTACTATCACTACATATACGTCCGGAGTCGGGAAACGCTTCCAAATCAGTGCTCGTTATTTCAAACTTGGGCTCAAATTTGATGTCGTCATAATCGGCGAAATCAACAGGGTCGTGCCAGAACAGAGACTGACCCAGGTGCCCGTTTGGTATCTCTTTTAACCGGTAATTGTTCGCAAACCTCTCGTGCAAATCCCTATTCGTTAGTGTGGGCCCGGGATGTGGGCCCATAGCGCCGTCCGGCAGCTCCAAGTCGTCATTCATATCCCGGGACAATTTGCCTGGTTTTCGACATTAAAACCAGTTAGTTTCATTAGTTTAGTACAAACTTTTTTGTTTATAAGCAAGAAGATATTTTTTCAATAATAAATTTAGTAAGCGCATTGCTAAAAATATCTCAACTAAAATGACATTCATAGATTAATTCGATATAAGTTTTACATTTTTAACTTATTATTTATTTGAGTAATTTTAAAATGACCAATTTTTTTATCAATCACTTGTACTTGCTTAATTTTGTAAATCAACAATTTGATTAAATAAGTTGATTGATAAAAGATTGATTTCTATAAATTACTCAAATAAATGTATTTTTTAGCTGACGAGTGAGATATTAAATACTAATTTATGGCATTTTATAGAAAATGATTTGTTTGTATTATAACAAAACATTAAGTATAGACTAAATAAATAGCAAATAAAATAATTATCACAAAAATTAATTCAATTCATAACAATAGCGGAATTCTGATTGCATTGTAATCATAGCTAAATTTCTAGACTTAATCCAAAGACAAGAACAAAAATAAACATATTTTTGATAAATCATAAATCAAATAATTATTGATAAAAATGAGTAAAACATAAGTAAAAAAAATATTTGAATAATCAGTGAAAGTCATAAAATAATAGGAAAAACAAATATTTTGTAGTAATACTAAACCTAATAATCCATTCGTGATATTAATGAAAGTGTTGGGCAAATAGACATTGAGGAGAAGAGAGCCGACTGGGCTGACCATAATCTCGACGCCGGCGCCGGAGTCGAACATAGCGATGATGTGAGACATGTTGCGTATGCCGGCCGGTTGGTAGAGCATAACGCCTCGCATTTGAATGGAACGCATGTCCGGCTGCCAGAAGTAGTACATCTCTTTGTCGCCGTACAGGTAGAGCTGGTACTGCCAACGCGCGGCCACCGGCCGGAGCCGAAACTCGACTATCGACGAGATGTTGTCCCGTATGGCGACGGCCGTCAGTTGTGTGCCGTCGAGGTTCGGCATCTGCTCGAAGCGGCCGTGAATGTCGAGTTTGTGCACCGGGTTGTCCGCATGCACCAGTACAAACTCACCCTTTCCGTTGAATGTGTAGTTGAATCGGTCAAAGGTTATTATGTGTGGATCGCCGTATATTGAGCCTAGATGCAACAGGCACAATTCATGTATTAATGTTGCTCAAATTAATTATCTAGCTTAATCTATAGTATAATAGCAGGGGTTGTGAAGGAGGGGGGATCAGGCAAAAATCCCCCCTAGTTTTGAAAATTTGGATTTATCCCCCCCCCCTAGCATTTGGTAGGAAAAAAGCTACCCACCCTCGACTTTTTCCTAAATTGGTGCTAAATCCGGTTTAAATCCAGTTAATTTAACTAAATTTAGTTTAAATCCAGTTAAATTAG
>JAQFXP010002730.1:0-14291 GCA_034693685.1 Belba bartosi | reverse complement strand
CAATACAGCCCTATATATACATATCATATCATTAAAACGTGTTTTCGGATGAGTCGTCAACTCCTTATCTCAATGAAGTCGTATGACTAGTGTGTCGATGAGTAAGTCCGGTATGAATAAGTGGAATGAGTGTTGACCTTGACCTTGTAGTCCTAGGCCCTACTACAGCTCTTATGATGGATATATGGACTACATTTGTTAAATATGGGCGAGTTTTGAATTATATGTTTGTTTAAACATTATAAATAAATTGATTAAACTCACTTGTCAGATATAGTCATTCGATTATTAATTTTACTAAATATCTAATTAAATACAAAGTATTGTTTCTTTTGTACATTTAGTGAAGTTTCAGTTTTAGGCAATGTTTGGCCGCCTTATAGTCGAGACACAAATGGCAAACCAATAGTGAATTACATGGAATTGAATTCGAATAAACCTAAAGTACATCAAAACAAATATAAAGGCAATAATGGCTTTACACCCAATGTGATTCAAAACTGCTTAAACTTTTGGAGTTATTTACTTGCTAATTAATTAAAATTTTTTAGATGTTTCAGCATGTTATAATTTGCAAATATACTTAATAAAATAGTAATTCTTAAAAAATTATAAAGTTAATTTATTGTTATTATTAATACATAACTTATTAAGATATTACAAAAATAGATAAATATTCTGATGTCAAGAAATTCGGATTCTGTGTTCAAAACCAATGATTAATTAAATGAATTAATAAATTAAAAACAATTTAAGTGATTTTATTGTTTAAATGACATTTGAATGCATTTTCAAAATATAGATAGATGGTTTAAACATCAAATATTTCACTACTATACTTAAGTTATACTTATTTCTAATATAATACGTTTAAATAAAACTAAATATTTTAATTAGCTTTAGTCAATAAGGGACTTAATATTATAGATTAATATAAGACGATATTTATGAGCAATTGATTAATTAATTGAGCATTCAACATGTTAAAGTATTTCCTCATTAAAACATAAACTTTAGTTTCATAACAAAAAGTTTTTTAATTAAATCAAATCTAAATGTAATAACAATTTGAATAAATCTCAATAAAGATCTCAAATTGATTCGAAATAATGACAATCAATACAAACAACAAATAAATCGCAACAAAAGCAATATAATTAGTCGATAACTAATGGGTTTTTTGGTTAATCTCTTCTCGAGTTTTGTGGTAATAATTGCAATTATATTCACAGTTTATGTCAATTATCCGGAACCACCTCTTAGTCCACTCTTATATCAATGGCAGTCTTCCGGTCACTCGTTTCAGTTCAATGGATATCAGATATTCTTCAAAGGTTTGCATCAAAACATAAATCAGAACTAAATTGAGTTTAGAGTCAACTAAATAATTAAATTGATTTGCCATCAGATGAGACGACAAGTGGTGCGAACAACATAACAGTGCTCTGTCTTCACGGCTTTCCCACATCCAGTTTCGATTGGTATAAGACGTGGTCTCATCTTCGGCGTAATGTCCATCGAATCATTGCTCCAGACTTTCTCGGTCTTGGATTCAGTGATAAACCGGTAAAACAATTAATTATTTGATTGAAAACTAAATTAAATTAATGTTTGGTTTGGTTTTGGCAGCGATTCCACACGTATTCAATCCAAGAACAATCGGATCTAATTGAGAAACTATTGACTCATTTGAATGTCAAAAGTGTACACATCTTAGGCCACGATTACGGCGATAGTGTCGCACAGGAACTAATGGCCCGACAAATGTATGATTCAATGAAATTATTACTAAATTATTAAATTAAAAATTTTTGATTTTGTCTAAAGTTATGGCAAACTGTCGTTTAATATCGAAAGCGTTTGTCTCCTAAACGGCGGTATTTTCCCGACTCTCCATAGGCCAAGAATTATGCAAAAAGTGATTAATTTTTTAATTTGATTTGATTTCTATTATTTAACTATTAATTGTCTATTGAATAGTTATTACGTTTGCCTATAGTGGGGACAGTAATGTCAAAGCTGTCCAACTATTATATGTTCAAATGGTCTTTGGGTGAAGTGTTCGGTACCCATACCCAGCCGTCAATCGAAGAATTTCACGACATTTGGAAAATAATTCGTCAGAAAAACGGCTATCGAGTGATGGGAGACATCCTGTCCTACATTGACGAGCGGTTTAAATACGAAGACCGTTGGGTCAGCGCTTTGCGCACCAATAAGATTGCCTTACATTTTATATACGGGCCGTCAGATCCAGTAAATCCTTCGCCATTTGCCAAAACTTATAGGAATCTCATTCCGAACCCAAGTATCGATATTTTGGACGAATATATCGGTCATTATCCACAGTTAGAGACACCGACGCGAGTAATGCAGTTATACCTGAATTGGTTGAAACGGAATTCATTTATAGAACAGTTAGTCTTCAATACATGAGCTCCAATGCAATTGATCTGAACTGATCTTAACTTTTGAATTGATCTAATCTTCTGATCTAATCATTAATTTGAAACAAAAGCTCATTTAAATAGAATCTATTTTTTAGTTTTATTCAGTTTTTCTAATGACAATCATTGAAAGACAACTTAATTTTGTGCCAAAACATTCAGTTTCTAAGGAAACAATGTTTTGAATTATGAAATTCTTTTGACATTAACTTATACACAGAATCTATATTCCAATAAAGTATTAATATTTTTGTATTCATTTTCAAGCAATCAATTCAATGAATATTTTTCCGTTTCCTATATTTGTTGTAATTTTTAGATTTAAAGCAAAATTAAAGCAATGAGTGATATATCGAGTGAAACAGTTGTTAAGACAATAAAAGATTATTTCGATTTAGCGGCGAGTGATGTCACTCATGAGCAACAGATCCAATTGAAAAAGTTCTTAAACGCACCGAACAATTCTGTATTGATTATCGAGCGAAGCGATGACTCTACGAATCAGATCGTCTTTACGGCCCGGGAGTCAGAGTCCAATGACTCGGCCAGACATTGGCAAAGAGGTGACAATACATTGGTTTTTGTGAAATGTTCGAAAGGGTCCGAAAATTCTGGTAATGAGTCGATAGTGAATGAAACGGAAACCATATCTCGTTTGAGAAGTGTTTTGCATAGATGTGACGGTTCGGCGTCGGCTGTAATGCATGCGTTGAGTGAATTGAGGCGATCGGCAAAAACTAAACAAATTCTTGAGGCACTGAAGGCAGAGCGCGAGGATCTGGTGATTAAGGTTAATGATTGGGCCGACAATTGCGCCGACGTATCGGAAATCGATACAAACACTAATATAATCGATAGAATCAGCGTTTTTAGAGCAAAAGAAGGAAAACTGAAAGCTGTGGTCAGAGTATGTGATTCGTTATTCAATGATATTCCGAAATATTTGGAATCGAAACCGACTTTAGAGCAAATACAGAGAGAATTAAGCGATGAATCGCTCCGTCTGTTCCGAGAGTGGTGTCAGAGTATGAAAGACGTGAAACTCGACCACAAGAAGCAGTGCATCGAAATCGACACAACCAGTCAAGTGCCTAAAGTGACATTTGATCCGCGATTAGTAAAGTTGGCCAACGATTCGAGTATTCTTCGATGTCTCGGCTTTGCAATGCCTCCGGATATCAGTGCAGTCGAAGCCGACGGTAAGAAATACGGTGGATATGCGCGAGAATTGCGGGAAATCGTCAACTTTTACTGCAGTGTTGCCGATCAGATCCTACTGTCCCAAAGACCAATGCTTATCGATTTGGCCAAAAAGTTTACGGCTCTTCTCGAATCACGTGATCGGATGTCTTGGAGTGACGATCAAAACAAACTGAACGGATGGCTCGAAGAGTTGAAGAAGTTTTCGAAACAGTTTGCGATCGAAAACAAATTGCTTCGTAAACATCACCAAAAAGTTCTGCTTCTAATCAGAGCTCTGTTTGACATACAGTTAGTTAAGTGGAGAACAAATCTGAATGAAGTGCGAACTCTGATTCAAGAGATCGACTTCAGGTATCAGAACACCATTCCTTGGAAGCGACACTGGGATCACCAGTTGTACAAAATATTGGAATACCATTTCAATGATACACTCATTAAATCAGATAATTTACTCTCTTTTGGCGCCAATAATAAAAGTAGTTTTTCGACCAGAGCTGTTCAAACCGCCGGTGCGGGCACTGGAGATACGCTTAAAATAGAGCTCTGTTTTGTTTCCGGTGCTGTTACTTACAAACCGCCGATCGAAGAACTAAAGGCAAAAATTTATGGCCGAATCAAAACGTTTCTATCGATGCCCGAGAAGTTTGAAGGCTTTGTGCCGTTGAATAGTGGGGATAAAAATGCAAATAATAATAATAAGTCGATATTCTATGCGATTTATTTACGAAATTTCAATAATTTTCCGATTTTGTACGAAAAGGCCAACGATATGATCGAAGAATTACTTCAAATTCGGCACAAGTTTGTCGAGTGGTGTTCACTCTATTATCTGATCAGATGGCAGAGCAATGTTGAGGACAGTAGTGATAGTTTGGCCCAATTCTTAAAGTGTGATAATTTAGATGATTATAAAAATAATTTAATTCTAATCAAAAGTAAAGCACAAAAATTCAATAAAGATTTTGTCGAAAATGAAATTGTTTGCCAAAACGGAAGTTTTGTAATCAATATATTTCCAATTAAGACATTTATCGATTGGCTTCTCATCGAAATCGACAAACTATTGGCCAGAAGTCTGAAAGAGAAATGCGATGAAGAGATCAAAATAATTGATGAAAAATGTACTGAATTTTTGAGCATTACTTCGAAACGACCCGAAAGTATCGCCGATTTGATTAGAGTCGATAACTTGTTGAAAACCGAATTGAAAACTATTCAAACGGATCTGAATACAAAATATACTGAATTGGAGGCAAAACTATCTTTTTTGATGAAATGGTCGTCAAAAATAGCGCCCGATTTAAGTGATGTTAGGAATAAATTCGATGAATTTGAAAGAATAACTGAAACTAAAGACTCACTTTTGGATTCATATAAGTAGGCAATTGATTAAATAATTTACGAATTTGAAGAAAATTGTTTTTTTCCATAAAAATAGAGAAATTTTGAAATCGCGAACTGACGCCGAAATGGGGAACACAAGTGCAGAGATCCAGACATTTGTCAATCGATGGAATTCTTTGAGTAATGATATGAAAGAATCAAAAGAAATGATTTCTGAACTGCGAATAGAATGCGATTTAATGGTCGGTCGATGCGAAGAGTTGTCTCAAAGTTGTGATTATTTTTCGGTTCCAAAACCGAAATCATTTGAGTTATTCACAAAAATTGCCGAAGAAGTACACGAAACGGACGCCAAATGGAATCTGATTCATGAGTTTGAGTCCGGAATCGCTAAATATCTGGATATGGAATGGATTGTCAGCAGAAATAAACTGAATTCTATTGAGAGCTATATAAACAAATGGGAAGAAGAGAATCCAAATATCGGACCAATGCTGACCAATAGAATCAAAGAATGGCGCGAATTGTTGTCGATTCTGAAGCTATGTCGGGGCGAGTGCTTTGTCAAAACGCATTGGCAACAGTTTCTGGCACTGATAGGTTTGACTATAGATTATGAAAAACTCAAACTTTCAGATTTAGTCGAACACAGAAAGCAATTGATTATTTCGAGAGAAGCGATCAAAGAGTTGAATACAAAGTAATTGTTTACTTATTTATTATACAATTGTATACTTAAACAAAATTTAATTGATTTAACGACTGTTTACTTGAATAGAGCATCAAATGAGTTGTCAATTCGAGAAACATTCAATGAATTGGATTTGTTTGCCTCGAATGCTATTCTAGTTCTCTATAGCCATCAGACTTCAGACGGACTCGAAGTCAATCTAATCAAAGACTGGCGACTGATCCTGAATCAGGTGTCGGAGTGTAGTCTAACCCTACAAACGGTCAAAAACGCCGAGTTCTTCACCAGTGATTTGGCCGAGAGATCATCGCTTTGGGACAACCGTTTGTCTCAATTAGATTCGATTCTTTCGCTTTTGAATTCAGTTCAGCGCAAATGGATATCTTTGGAACCAATCTATGCCAAAGACGACACCGGAATGTTCACTGACTATACGTTTACGCCGGCGTCGCGTGATTTTCAAGACATCTTAAGACTTGTCTCGAAGGACCCGCACGTAATGCGATTGCTTCACATCTCAGGTCTTGAGGACCGCTTGAAATCGATTGACAAGACTTTGATTGCCTGTCAGAAGAAGTTGCAGACATTTATGGAAGAGTCAAGGGCTCGGTTTCCCCGATTCTACTTCTTGGCCGACGACGACCTGCTTCTGATTCTGGCCGGGAAGGTCGAAGTGAATCAGTCGACTTTACTCAAGAAGTTATTCAATAATACAATTTGTAAAATAAATTTGGATTCAAATAAAACTATAGTTAGTGTCGATAGTCCTGAAGGAGAAGTGGTTAAACTTAAACAGCCGGTGCTTATTGAGAGCGATAGAGGAGCTTCAGGTGTCGAGTCATGGCTGAGAAACTTAGAAACTCAGTTGAAGTCCAGTTTAAAAGAAATGTTTTTCGATAGTCTGGCGACAAATGAGGTGTCGATGAGTGGACAGGAGTGGGAACTGCCGGCACAGCTCTTAAGTTTAGTTAATTGGGTATTGTTTACACAAAAAACTGAAGAAGCGATTCGAAGACATAATTTAACGGAACTGAAGTCTAGTTATGAGAAAGAGTTGTCGTCATTAACGGGACAAGAGTTGGATTTTGAGAGCATTCTTCAGATTAAAGTAAAATCTCTTATTTTAGATAACATTCACTTTTTGACAGTCATTGAAGAGTTAATTGAGAAAGAGATTCGTGACTCTGAAGACTGGATTTGGAAAAAACAATTGAGATTTTATGCGAATAAGCGCCGAACAAACGGATTACTGAACATCCAAATGGGGAATGCCAGTTTTGAATACAGTTTTGAATACTTGGGTTGTTTTGGTGGCGCCAAGTTAGTCCATACGCCTCTGACTGACAAATGCTATCTAACCCTAACTCAAGGTATTCAATGAGAATTTAAATTAATATTTATCATAAAAAGTATATCAAATTTGAATTTTATTTGCAATAAAAAGCAATGGAAATGGGTTTAGGAGGCAATCCATACGGGCCGGCAGGAACAGGAAAAACTGAAAGTGTTAAAGCCTTGGGTCAGCACTTCGGTCGACAGGTTATGGTTTTTAATTGTGACGAAGCTATTGATGTGAAGGCAATGACCCGAATACTGGTCGGGCTGATCAAGTGCGGCGCCTGGGGTTGCTTTGATGAGTTCAATCGGCTTCAGTTGGATGTGTTGTCGGCTCTCTCTTCGCAAATACAGGCCATTCAATGGGCCATCAAATTCAAGTCAAAGACTGTTTTATTGCCAGAATATGGTATTTATTGTAATTTAGTTTTATTTTATATAAATTTAATTTACTATTAACTGATCAAAAGGTGAGGTCAGTATCAATAACTTTGCGGCCATTTTCATAACCCTAAACCCGGTCGGCAAACAATATAAGGGTCGGAATAGACTTCCCGATAATCTCAAGTCTCTGTTTCTGCCGATCGCAATGTCAGTGCCGGACAATGAGATCATATCCCGAGTTCTTCTGCTCGCAGAGGGCTTTGAATTGAATTTGTCGACACAATTGGGACAAAAGCTTACCATTTGGTTCGAGTTGGCCAGGGATTGCATGACTAACCAAAGACATTATGATTGGGGTCTCAGAGCCATAAAGACATGTCTGGAAGCGAGTGGTCGAGCACTGAGAGTGAGCGGCAAAGAGAGCGATGAACTCCGGATCGTAACCAACACTTTGCGCAAACAAATCAAATCCAAACTTATAGAAGAAGACGACCAGAAGTTTGAGTCACTTTTGGTCGATGTGTTCGGCAAGAAAGCCATTCAAGAGAGCACTGGTATTAGAGATGAGTTGAGTAATCATGTGATTACAGTTCTCGAAGAAAAACAATTAATTATTGATGAGGTCAGACATATACAGAGTATTGATTATAATTTTAGAGTAAAATACATAACTTTTGTTCAAATTTAGACTCAAATAACCAAAATCATGGAACTGGATGAACAGTTGCGATCACGTCTGGGGGTTGTAATAGTTGGTCAGAGCGGGGCCGGGAAGTCGACGCTTTGGAAAGTGCTTCGGGAGGCCCGCAAACTGCTGGACAGTAATTGCAATACAACTACAGTTATATTGAACCCAAAGGCTGTGCTCAGGACTCAACTATTAGGTTATGTGGATGAAGAGACCCGGGAATGGCACGACGGCCTCCTCACTCATAAGTCTCGTGAGATATCCCGAGATGAGTCAAGTTCTAAGTTTTGGCTTATATTCGATGGCGATATCGATCCGGATTGGGTCGAAGCACTGAATTCCGTTTTGGACGACAACCGTATTCTAACCCTTCCTTCTGGCGAACGCATAGACTTCGACCCAAAGCGATGTAATTTGATATTCGAAACAACATCTCTTGAGTTTGCGTCGCCGGCAACGATATCCAGATTAGGTGTGGTTTGCGTTAATGGTGTGAAGTATACGGAACTAATGAGCGCTGGACTTAAACAAATGGATGTTCGCCTCTCTTTGGATGAGTTGTGCCGATACGTATCCAGTGTTGGCGATAAGAAGCTATCAGTCTCTCTCTCCCGAACCCTTTTAAGTCATATTAGATACGCCAATGAGGAAGAATCGGATCCCATGAAAGGCATACTTAGAGTGCAGCGCAATCTCAGCCCAATTGATGTGAAACTTAAACCAAAATCAGGTTTTTGTTAATTAGTTTTTCATTTTACTTCTACTTTAGATAAGATATGAATTTTATATTTATTTTTAATTCAAATTTTCTATTTTTATTCCAAAAATCACTTTCGATGCGATAAAAGGGTTTCTCATCCAAACACCAACCGTTCAAAAGGCACTGGAATTAGTGAAGCCATGGATTGATAGCGAATCTAATGTACTCTTTATTGGAGTAAAAGGCGTTGGAAAGAATGTTTTGGCCCAACAGACTATACTAACAACCGGAATGGTTGTTACTATTAATTGCACACCTGATACTCAGGCCAAGCAGATAGTGTCTGCTCTGAAAACGTCTTGTTCTCTAATCACCAGTGGCTCATCAAAAGTGATGAGAAGTCAAATGAATAATAAAATAATTATTTATTTGAAAAACTTAGAGCTTTTGAAAGCCGACAAATGGAAGACAAAGTCTTTAATCGCATTTCTGTGCCAACTGATGTCATACAATGGTATGTATGATGAGCTGACCTTTGAGTGGATCCAATTGATTAAGTTCCAAGTGGTGGCCACCTGTACTCATCTCAAGCATTTGGACACAAGACTAGTGTCGCTGATGCATGTCGTCGACATAGAACTGCCTCCAAGTCCTGAAATTGAAACTATATTTTTGGGTCGGATTCAAAGCGATAGCACTTATAGTCAAACTTTTGTCAAAGCGTTTACGAAAATGAGTCGAGAAATTGAAGCCTATTTTGAGGAAAAGCGATTAGATTTGCTTCGAATCGGAATTGAAATCATTGAAGCCCTCAATCATTACAGTGAAGTCAATACTTCTGTCCTGAGGTATGAGTTTTGGAGAGCATTTCAGAGCCAATTCAGTGATGAATCGCATTTAGAAACTCTTGAGTCAGTGCTTAGATCAGTGTTTGGATCTACAGAAAAGGATATTGTTTTTGCGAGTATTAACGGCATCGGAAAACTAAGCCCTCAGACCATTGACCAGTTCACGGCTCAAATTAAGCGGACAGTTAACTCTTGGGTCAATGAAACCGAAATACAAGACCCGGTTTTGGCTATAATACCCGAAACTATAGATTTATTCGCAGAATGTAATCAATTTTTGATTGAAACCGATGACCAACTAATGAAGGGATTAGTGTTAGTGGGAAACAGTGGTTCGGGTAGAAAGTTGGCCATTTGGGCCACCAGTCATGCCTTTGGGATCGACACTGTATGGACACCAAAACAGGCCTATAATGAGAAACAGTTGAGCGCAGAGTTGAATGGACTGGTGTTTGGAGAAGAGGAACAGAATGACAGAAAAGTTTTGATAATTATCGATGAAATTCACTTTCAATTGATTACACATTTAAGAGACAAAATATATGGGATTTTAAGCGAAAAAAATTGCAAATCAATGATTAGAATTGTATTGATTGTCAACTCATTGAATGGCATAAGTGAGATGATGTGGAGTAGGGTCTGTCATATACATCACGTCCAGAACTGGTCACCGGAATCACTGCTACATTTGCCACAAATTATAATACCAGAGATTGTGAGCGAACAGGAATTCGCAAAACATTTCCTAAAAATAGACAAATTATTTGCAACAAAAACACAATTAGATTCAGAACAGCATTCACTGCAGGAGTCATCTCAACGAAGATATATCGCATTTATTCATATATTCGCTAAAATAATTAGCGAAAAGTTGGCGGAACAGGAGAAGAGAGTGGAACACCTGACTACTGGTGTCAGAAAACTGGAGACAGCCGGCGCTGAAGTGGAAAAATTGAAATCAGAAGCGTTCGAACAGAAAGAATTGTTGGCAAACAAACGACTCGAAGCCGACGATGCGTTGAATCTAATCACTAATTCAATGCATGCGTCCGAAGACCAAAAACTCGAATTAGAAGAGATTAGAGCCAAGACTGAGACCGAGACCAAGAAGTTGAAGGTTAGGAAAGTTGAGATCGACGCTGAGCTCCAGCAGATTGAGCCGGTGCTCCTCCAGGCCAAGCAAGCAGTTGGTTCCATACGATCCGAGTCGTTGGCAGAGATCAGATCACTGCGCGCTCCGCCTGAAGTCATTCGGGATATTCTCGAAGGCGTTCTGCGGCTGATGGGCGTCAACGACACCTCTTGGGTGTCTATGAAGTCATTTCTGTCGAGACGTGGAGTCAAAGACGAAATTATGAATTTCGAGAGTCGGAAGATTACACCTGATATGAGACTAAAGGTATCATTTTCTAACTTCATAAACTCGATCCACATATAAGAGTTAACATAACTTATAACTTATAATATAGTACTGTATGCCATGAATGCCATAAACACGCGATTGCACTCCACTCACAATCACACTGACAGCTAATATCATACTTTAGTTGTGTTTTCGAGTATTTCAGATCAAGTTTTTCTATATTTGATTTGTGTGACTCAGATGTGATGCCAGTTGTTCTAAACCTAATACAGTCCAGATCCAGTTCTGTCAACTGGGTCGGGCAGAAAAATTGAGGGATAAAACTGGAAAAGGGATAAAGGTGGTCTTTAAAAAATTATTTTTGCAAAAATAACATTATAATCATATAAATAATAAATAATTATATATATTATTATTACTTTTAATGCTACAGTCATCAGCACTGCTAAGTCCCCTCTTGATCAAAACTTATATTTTGGCTAATTTCTAATTAAATAATTGATAGAAACAACTGATTTGTTTATCATTTATTAATTACATATTTATTTATTATTTACATAAATAGTTATTTAATTAGATTGATTAATTGAGCGTAAATTAAATTTAAATAAGAACAACTCTTTGCACTTATAAGTCCCCCATTAGACTAGAATTTAATTATCGATTAAATTAAGTAAAATAACAATTAGTTAATTTCCAGTCGGGCCTCCCTTTGCATTAATAATGTCTTTAAGTCTTTTGGGAATCGCTTCAACCAACTTCTTTAGCAGATCCTTGTCCAGTGAATACCAGGTTTTGGTCAGCGCTTCAAAAAACTTTGTTTTGTTTGTTCTTTCGGTCAGAGGAACCGATCGGTCGAGTATTTCCCATAGATTTTCGATTGGGTTCAAGTCCGGGCTCTGTGGACTCCATTCAAGAAGAGTTACATTGTTTTCGGCAAAGAATTCTTGAGCCGCCGGCGCCGTATGCTTGCGATCTAAGTCTTGTTGAAAAACAAATTGGTTTCCAATGCCCATCAAATCAACACTAAACTCGAGTTCATCGGTCAGAATGTCTTTATAGACATTCTGATTCATTATACCATTGATTTGGTGAAGTGCACCGACACCCGACTTACTAAAGCAGCCCCAGACCATCACAGACCCTCCGCCATGTTTTACTGTCGGCTTAACATACTTGAGTTGGTAGCGCTGGTTCTTCCGGCGATAGACAATAACTCTTCTTCGAGTGTTTAAGAGTTCAAACTTCTTCTCATCGCTCCAAACAACTCGTTTCCAAAACCATTTCGGTCTTTGGATCAGCATTTTAGCCAATCTTAAGCGTTTCACCCGATTCTTAGGGGAAATATAGGGTACTCTGGCGGCCACCCGTGCGCTCAGTCCTTTTTCTTTGATTCGACGGCGTATAGTATCTGTGGAACAGTTTAGTTTGAGATCTGCTTTGATATCTCGTGGTGTCTTCTTCGGGGAATTAGTGATTTCCCGAATAATGTTCAAATCCTGATGTTTATCAGTGCAGCGACGGCGAGGATTTCGACACAAATCCTCAAAAATACCAAACTTTTCAAACTTTGAAACCACATTCCGAACTGTTTTGGGTGTTATAGAGAACTCCCGAGCCGTCGCCTTCTTATTGTTTGTTTGTTTGAAGCGAATGTAAATCCGACGGCGAGTGTCGGGAGTTAGCCTACAGTTAGACCCGTTTTGGCAATTAGTTAATCCCAAAAATCTTATTCTATTTATTTAAAATTATTTATTTATTAGTTATTTCTATTACCTTTTGCCTGAATTTGAATCCATTGTTTAATTTTTATTTTAATTGCAATTAAATAAGTTGCGATTAAAAGGGGGACTTAGAAGTGCCTTTCACTTATATTGAACAAATATAAACTAAACTTTTTACAGTTTTATTTATTGTGTTTTAAGTTGATATTCAGAAAATGCAATACTTTTTCTTAAATTTTATATATAATATGTGACATCTGTTGTAGAATTAATTGGCTAAATTAACAAAAATATAGATTTTGATTAAGGGGGGATCTAGCAGTGCTGATGACTGTATAAATCCAAAATCAGAAAGGACTTTTGCCTAATCCCTCTTTTCGATCCCTGATTATAATTATTTTATCCAGAATGACAGTTTAAAAATAAAATGTACAAGCTAAACTATTTATAAGTTTGTGTCTCTTTTTGAATATGGATAACTGTACAATATTTATGCGAAACTGTTTATTCATTTGACTAAAAACTTTGTTAATTGTATTTATAAGTTTAATATTAAAATATTTTTAATGTTTTTAGATGAAAGTCGAGTTTACAAACTTTAAGTTAAATCGCAATTTAATTTAATTATAAAACTTAAATAATTTTTATAACATTAAAATTAGTTTTAATTATATTGTAATGTTGTTACAGATACTAATTAATAAATTATTAATAATAATTTTTTGACACAAAGAAAAATGTTTTATTAAAAATTTTATTTTTCCTGCTTATCAAACATTGTGCTCTTAAAACAAAATTGAGTTAATATTATTTGACCTTTAGTTTGTGATTTTAATTATAATTTTGTTTTCTTTTGCGAATTATAATATAAAATGAGTAAATTATTGGATATATAGTTAAATTAAATTAAAAAACTACTCTCAAAAATGTATTAAAATCATACTGTTCAGCTTTGTTTTTAAAATTTAAAGTAAAAGTTTTAACACTAAAATAAATTATATTATCATTTATTACAGTTTTAAAAAAATTTCATGCAATTGTAATTCTTTGTGGCTAATATTTCCCCACTCTTGACACAATTGAGTAATTATCGGAGTAAATTTTTATAAATACTTTTATTTATTATAAATTATTAATAATAAATACAAGAAATTCATAATTATTTTAAAAATAGTGTTATTTAAAATAGTAATAACTTAAACTACGCTTACAATTAGGATATTTTTCATGTTCACCGCGTTAAAAAGATTTATTATTATTATTAAATTATTTGATAGATCTAATTAATATTAATATTAACAAATAACAAACATTTTACCACTCATATAATATAACAATTTTTATTAGTGAAGTTGCAATATTAGATTTTCATATAAATTAATAGTAAAATGCTTGTTATATGGCTCACAATGTTCTACTTTATTTATCTAGCTTTTAAAGTATGTTTTTGGTTAATTTTAATTATTATTATCACGCCAATCTACCAAAAAAATTGCTATTATAATTTAGTTTATTTTAGCATTACAGCCAAAACCCCCATTAAACCCTCATTGGCGGCTAAAAC
>JAQFXP010002729.1:0-14293 GCA_034693685.1 Belba bartosi | reverse complement strand
GATATGCTTAGTTTTTAATAATTAAGTAAAAAAGTATAAAATTACATATAAAATTGGCAATATTTGTATAAATATTTTAAATACTTAAAATCCGCCGATCAAGATGATTTATATTTCAAATAAACGAAAAACTTTTTGTCTGTTTATTTTATTATTCTCCTCCAGTTCCCTACCTCTGCGGTTATCTAGAGTATAGTACTTTGCATTCATCTTGTTTTCTCAGATATGAGTCATGAGTTGAAAAAATCTTAATATACTTTAAATCATTTTTAAATATATTTATTAGATCCAATTTACAAAACTTAATTATCTTGTTTAGTTTAAGAATTATTTAAAATCTTGTTGGCGCCAATTTTTTTGATGACCCTTATAATATATAAATTGTAGTAATTAAAAAATGTCTAAATTTAATGATTTTCTAGTTTTTATATATTTTAATGTTTTATTAGTTTTATTTTCAATTAATAAATATTATTTCGGTTTTTTTATTGGACAATTAATTAAAGGCAATTAATATAAAGAATGATTTAAATTTTAATGGTTGTGTTAGATTCTGATTGTTTTAATATATATATATTAATTTAATTTGCTTTAAAATATATATTTATTTTTCTGTTTAATATAAATGTGTATTTTTTTGTGTCTAATATATTGAATTTCATACAAATTTAATTTCTATAATTTTATATGAAAAAACATATGTTTAACAAAAATTTTATTAAGTGTAATAGCCGCACTACACGGCACTAAAAGCCTAGAGTGGTTTAGGCATGCAAGTGTTTTATAACAAATAATGTTTTTTATAATAGAATAATTATTTTTGAAAATAAAAACAATTAAATTATTATTTTATAATTTGTTTTAATTTTATGTTTTCTTTGATTATTTTTATTTTGTCATTTCTCTTATTATAAAATTATGTCTATTAAATAAATTTCTCTAAATTTTTACTATAAATGATTTTATATGTTTTTTATTTAATATAAAAATCAAATGATTCTTATTTTTTTATTTTTTGTTTATTATTATTTAATAAAAAATTTATACTTTTATTTAAATTGTTTTCTTATTTAAAAGATTTGCCTCTTTAAACGGGAGTTTTAAAAGTTGAGTCACTGTTTCCGAAAATAATTTTATAAATGTAAATTATATAATTCTTTAAAAATTATAATATGTTTAACAGTTTAAAACAAAACAACTTATATTTTTGTATTGTTTAAGAATAAGTTGAGTTATAATGATTTATTATTGATATAAACAATTGAATAAATAATCACTATTTTATACTTGTTTTTTATTGTATTTATATTTATATACTTTATATAATTTAAATTTTTTATTTTATTTATAATTAAGGATAAAATAAAATGATTTGAAAATGCATAATATGAAAGTTTTTATTAATATATATTTTTAAATTGTAAATAAAAATTTAATAGAATTTTGATTCAAACAATAATATTTTTAAAAAATTTATGTAAATTTTTAATATATTTAACTAATTAAAATAAATTTTCTATAAAACTTAATTGTTGGTCATAAATGACTCATAATATAAAGCATTTTTTTAAAACTGTTTTACGATTGACAAATAAAATATTTTCTTTTAACATTTTTAAATAATAATATAACTTTAAATTTTTAATAATTTATTATTTATATTACTAAGAAAATTTTGATATTTAAATATTGGAAAAGAGGAAATTGGCATTATAATTTTAACTGTTTTTGTTGACAAAATTTTGGAAAACATAATATTTAAAATTTGATCAATGTTTAAAACAAAAGTAAAATAATTATTAACAAGTATTAATTAAGTTTTTTTTGATAATTAATTGATGTTATATTGGGCCAAAACAATAAAATATTTATATAATTAACACTCGATTGGATTAGATAAGCGACTTAACTTAGATTAGAGCACAGCTTAGAACTGATAAGAACATGAGTAGTAGACTATCAATTAGACACGAACAGTTATGACGAGTAGAGTTTGATAAGTAAGGGCAGTTGAGTATTAACATAAGAGTATAGTAGATGGATGTGTTGAAATAGGTATTAATAAATAAGTTTAATTAATAACAATTAAAAAAAATATAAATAAAGTTAAATTGGTTTTAAATAAAGATTTAAATTATATATGTTTATTTATAAACAATTTATAAATCAAACCAATAAAGAAAATTTAAAAGCAATTTAATTAAATAATAATTTGGATCTGTTTAATATCGACCACAACTAACACGTTTAGTAAATTTTCATTAATTTAAAATTATTGTCATTTGATAAGGATTTAAATACAAACTAAATGTTAATTGGAACTGTAACAATAAAAAAAATAAATTTATTTAAAAATTTATAAATACTTTGCACAAATTTATTGGATTATTAATCTACTAATAATACAAATTTTTAATTTAGAGTGCAAAAATATTAAGGGCTAAGTTTCAACGAGCAATAGACTTACCGAGTATTGAAATAAAATTTAATGACCTAAAGAAATTCATTAAAAATTAGCTAATTCTGAATAAGACTTTTATAAATAAATTGCGTTAAATTTTTAAAAATTAGTTATTTTTTGTGCAAATAAAACTCAAAATGCACGAAAACTTTTTACCAAAATTAAGATTAACATTAATAAAATATTTGTATTTAATCAATTTTTTATGATTTC
Source organism: Belba bartosi (assembly GCA_034693685.1). Classification (NCBI taxonomy): domain Eukaryota; kingdom Metazoa; phylum Arthropoda; class Arachnida; order Sarcoptiformes; family Damaeidae; genus Belba; species Belba bartosi. Next base: position 11,619 of record JAQFXP010002729.1, on the reverse strand, counting down.
AGTCTAATCAGTAAAATTATTTTAAAAATATAAAACTAATAACCAAATTATGTTCAATTATATAACTAAATAATTTAATTACCAGTTAAGTAAATGGTAGAGGACTAAACCCGGCATTGAGATTTTCATTATTTTAAGAAACTTTATAGGCCAAATAATATTCGTTTAATATATATAATTACAATTTTTACATGTTATTGTACTTGCTAAATTTAATTGCAAATATATAGTATTCTATTAAATTCTGTAATATTTTAAAATTATTTTGCATTAAATAAATTCATAATTAGGAAAATATTTATAACTGTAGACTTGTAGTAATATTAATTTAAAAGCATTTAATAAATTTTAGACAAATAATATTGGACCAATTTTTACCGAAATTATTTTTAAAACAAATGCATTATATTTAAATTTAAAATTATTATTATTAATTTTTGCATCCGTTCACAACCTGGTTTATTTAATATTAAATTGACAGATAATTTTTTTTAATTTGTTAGATATAAAACAATAATTTGTTTAAATTTATTATATTGAATAATATAATAAATTAAATATTTTAAAATGTATATTGTATTACGCAAATTGCTTTGTGTAAAATTGTATATGTATAATTAAAGTTTATGATTATAACCAATTAATAATTGACTATCATCTCATTATATCGAAAAATTTAATCAGATACTCAATAGCATACCATGAGTTATCTTTATGTTATAATAATAACGTGCTATATAATTTTTTGCCAAAACTGGAAATGTTGGTTTTTACAGTATTGTTTATGCATTTTAATATAAAAAAAATTTAATTATCAATCATAACAAATCGTTTCCCATTTTAACTAACAATTAATATTTAAACAACTTTTTCCTTCGAACATTGTGATTTGTTATTTTGATTATATATTAATTTGTTATAAATACGTAAATTACAATATTTAATTTTTTTTTCAATAATAATTTTATCACCAATTAGCTTTCTAAGCCCTTAATTGCAACTTCAATTATTATATTAATAGTTTACGCAATTTATTTTAAAATTAAAACTTATAAATTAATTTAATAAAATATCAAAAATAAACAAAAATTTTAAATAATTAATTTTTATTTAACTTTTTAAATGCTTTTCATGCAGTTTTATTGTAACAACTTTTGCTTTTTTTGTGCCGCATTACATATTTGAATTTTATTAATTTGCATGCGTTTTCGAAACTATTTGTTAATTTGTTTAATGAAATTTATAAGTTAATTATAATATTTTTTAAAAATTAAAATTTTATATTTTAATATTAAACTTAAATTTTAATATTTTATATATTTAATAAAATTAATATAATTATTTTTATAAAAATCAATTATTATTAAATTCTATTCATAAAGATTACAAAAAATGACAATAAATTTTTAACATATTATTTTAACTTGCATATAATTAATTTTTAAATGAAACAATATTTATATTATAATATAAACTGTAAATGTAAAACAACATTATATTTAAATAATTGAATTAAATTTATAAATATTATTTTGGTTTCTGTTTAAGTTGTTGATATTATTTTCGACAATATACAATTGTTGACAAATGAATTAATTTATTCAAAGTATAAAATCTATTGTTTTATTTAAAATTAAATTAATATTTTCTGTTGAAGATTTAAATCAAATATTAGATACGTTTGCTAACTCGTTTAAATGCTGATTATGTAATGATTTATTGTGTCGACAGCAATTTAATCAATTATTATAATTTTTATAAATTTCTTATTAAACAAAAGATAATTTTAAAATTATAGCCGCCAATGGAAGCGTTTATAAGAATTTTCAGTTTAATATTTTTATTATTTTTAAAACAATAAAAATTAAATTTTTAACTCTAAACATTTAAAATCTAATTAAAATATCTGTTTAAATATAAATTACAAAATAAAAAAATAAAAATATTATTGCCTAATTTTTAATATAGACTGTAATTTAAAATTGAATAAAATTTGTCTAAAATTTAAAAATTTATAGCAAATAGTCTAATTTTTTAGATAGCATTAGTAGTATCGCCCCGTACTGTAAAAAGTAAAATGACTTTAAAATTAAATTAAAAAAAAACTAATTATTTTTTAATTCAAATATTTTTTATAAGACAAATACATTATATATTCAAAACAATCAATTTAATAAAGAAATGAATAAGGACCAGATTTGGCACATTTTTGAAGTTTTCTTCGGACACTATCAACAAACCGTTTGACAACATTTAAGTCCATTTTTTTAAAACAAAATTTAACTCTTCTTTGAAGTTGAGGTATAGTTTTGGCGGAGAAACCCTTGGCGTACACTAATTAACATAAATAACTACAAAAATCTTTAATAGAACGACTTTGCGAAACATGTGTTAAGTTTCCAATTTTAGAAACAAATTGTATGTTTTGCTTATTTTAGTAGTCAACAACACTATCCTAATGGTTAATCATTTTATAAAATATTTTTAGTTTTGGTTTTGTTATGAATTTCATTGTTTGACCGCTTTTTTCGGCTTTAATTGTTGTCAAAAATTTATTATAATTACTATTATTATTATAATGGAAAGATTTTTTTTTAGAGTGTTTATCTGTTTTCAATTTAGCCATAATTTCATTCACTTTTTTCTCATTTAAGTAAAAAGTCACGACTCGCTCGCGAGTGACTTTTTGTTTTGACGACATTTTTTAATTAAAACAATAACAAATCAACAGTTGGTTTAATTTAATCAATAGATATATGATTGACCTTCAAATTGATATACATTTTGTCAAAAAAAATGTATCCAAAAATTACAATTTTTTAACTCTATAGTCATTTTACTTTTAACAGTACAGTGCGATATAAATATTTGAGCAAAAAACTACCATTGTCTTCTATAAAAAAAATTATTTAAACAGCAAAAATAATATTGCAAATTTTTGATGACACGATAACATCACTCAAAATTAGTAACAAAAAAGTTTGGAAAAACATATTTGAATCTGCCAAAATAGTAAACGGTAAAAACATAAGATGAATAAAGTAATTTAAAAATATATATTTAAAAAATAAAATTGTTTAATTTATTTTTATTAAAAAGCAAAATCGAAAATTGCGACAATTTTTAAATTGACAAAATGGTTTAAATTAAATAAATTATGTAGTTATTGACTATTAAATACTTTAACAAAAAAGCAAATAATTAAATAAATTTTTGTTAATATTGATATTATAATTTATTTCAATTTTGAAAAAAATAATTGCACTCACTAACCAGACTTATCTCAAACATAAAATAAATTTAAAGTTTTATTCTAATGTAAACAATCTTTCGTATATAAATATAATTTAAATTAAAATAAAAATTTACTAAAATAATAAATATATTTTAACAATTTAAAAAAATTAGATTGTTTATTGTCACCATCAATTTTTAGGACACAACTATAATTTTACAAAATAATTTTTCAGACATTTTTCATTTTTTCAAACGTTTAATTAAAACATTTGATTTTTATAAATTAATTTATTTTAAATAAAAAATATTAGCTAAAATAAAAAAATTAAACAAGAAATTATTTATCATCTTGTAATCTTTTTATACTTTTATATTTTTTAAAATTTATTTTCTATATTTTGCAAAATTGAAAAAATTGTTTTACTGAATTTATCAATTAAAAGGTTAAATTTAATAAAATATAAAAAACTGTGGTTAAGTTTATTAATTTAATTAATATATTTTTAAACATTTTTATATATTATAAATAAATAAAATAATAAACATTAGTAGTTAAATGTAACTAAATTCCAAAATATACAGTTAATTGTTATTATTTCAATACTTTTATTTGTAATTAAAGTAAACAAACAAAAAAGAATTGAGTTTAATTTATGATGGAAAAAATTTATTAAAATTGTAACAAAACAATGCTTTTAATTTAATTCTAATATTAAAATTAGTTTTATTTATTGAATTTAAAGTATTGTTTTGTTTTTAATATCTTTTGCAAAAGGTAAAAAGTGCGGGCAACCTGTTTTATTTTATAATATTAGTCAAAAATACTTTAACATATTACGAATTTTCTAATTCCAATATTTATTATTTAAAATTAATTTACTAATTAAAAAAAATATTTGTAAATAATTACAGTTAATAATTATTGTCTTAAAACTTAATCAATTTTTTAAAAACTTAAATTTTTCATCTATTTAAATTAATGAATTATATAATAAACATTTTATTAAATCACAATTAAAACAAATGATAACTTTAATTTATGTTTACTGTAAAAATTGCACTATTAAATATTAAAAATAGAAATACAGTAAAAAAGTAAGTATAATGTAGTGATTATTTCGCCAAATTGTTATATTAATGATGAATTATTATAACTCAACGTATTCATAAACAATACAAAAATATAAGTGTTATTTTTGTCTTAAACTGTTAAAAATATTAAAATTTTTATAGAATTCTATGATTTAATTTTATAAAAATATTTTCGGAACCGGAGGTACCGCAGGTAACCTATAAAATTATTTAAATTAAATAATTTTTTAATAATTAAATATAAAACCAATATAACGCTAAAATATTTAAAAACTAGTAAATCTTTAAATATAGAATTGTTTTTCAATCACAACAATTTATATATTAATTTAAATTAAATAATTTCTACTATATTATTTTCATAATTTTCTTAATACAGGTAATATGAATACAGTAAAAAATCTTTGTCTTTCATTCCATCCATAATGTCTATCATCGACAGCTTTATCTTCCAAAATATGTTTCATATTATGCGTTAAACCTTTCACTAAAATTAAACTTTGAATCGAATGCGCTTTGAGTTATAGTGTGTTTTAGCGCAATAATTGTAAACAAAACAAAATAATTTTAAATTATTGTAAATATGGAAGTGATTGACATAAATGTGGCCAACAATCAAAAGCGAAAAAATCAAAAAATATCGAATGAATTGCATAATTTAATTATAAATAAAATGAATTCTGGTTTGCGTCCAAAAGAGATTGAAAAGATGTATGACGTAAAGGCTAACACAGTCTCACAAATGTATAGAAAATATCGAAAGACCGGATTAATTGATAAACAGCCAAATGGTCATCGAAAGAAGCGATTGTCTAAACAACAGAAATAGTTGATTTGCGATTGGGTTGACTTCGATTGTTAACTGACTCTTCAGGCCATTCGCAACAAATGTTTGTTGGAGTTTACGGACAAAAACAATCAACACTTTCAGTCATTGTTTTTGACAACAGTTGGAAAAGCATTGAAAGACTTTCACTACTCGTTTAAGAGGACAACATTCGTTCCCGAAACCCGAAATACTGCAGAAGTAATACAAAAACGGTTCGAATATAAATTGAAATTCAACCAAATGATGGTCGAAAGGGAAAAATTTATTTTCTCGACGAAATGGGAACAAAGGTCTGGTCTCGCAATGCCTTGGCCGGTCAGTGAAGGGATCAAATGCATACAAATCCGTGGCACAGATCAGAAGCCGTAACTATTCAGTCGTCGCAGCTTTGAATTAAAGATCGCTTTATTTGTTTCAAATTCAGAACAAACCTTACAATTCAATCGATTTTTTGGAATTTCTGATTTAATTGTTTCAGCATTTTGTTGTCGACTGCATTTCCGGCGCTTATCTTATTATGGACAACGTCCGGTTCCATAAAACTAACAAAGTAATTAGTCTGATTCGCGCTCATGGACATCATCCCGTTTTTCTTCCCTCCTATTCACCATTTCGTAACCCAATCGACGAAGTATTTAGTCAATGGAAGCGTTTGATACGAAGTAGTAATTCGACAAATGAAGACCAACTCTGCGATGCCGTCAACAACACTTTAAAAAAATTTTCAGAACAGAATTGTTTTAGTTATATCAATCATATGGAGAGATATATAGTCAGATGCCTAAACAGAAAAGTAATTTAAAACTAGTTATAGTATTTTTGTAAAAACAAATTAAATATTTAGGATTTTAGTTAATAAATAAAACTTTGTAATAGTATGTAATAATATTGTGTTTTGTTTGTAAATTCATTTTTAACTTCTAAACGGAATTAAAACTTTTTATGAAACACTTCTCGCATAATATGAAACATATTTTGGAATTTAGAGATGTCGATGATAAACATTATGGATGGAGTGAAAGACAAAGATTTTTTACTGTAATATATTATTAAATGTTTACAGTTAAATTATTAACTAAAATTTTGTTGTAAATTATTAAAAGAAAATAATTAAATACTTCTACAGCAAAAAAGTTTTAACAAATAAAAAATGCAATTTATTGCCCAACAAATATAACTTATTAAAAATTTTAATTTAAATATTTTTAATTAGTTAAATATATTAAAAATTTTAATAAACTGTTCTAAAAATTAAATGTTAAAATTAAACTTTTATTAAATTTTCAATTACAACTTAATAATATTATGACAATTTTTATAAAAGTTGATGAATAATATGTTTTTATTTAAAACTCAAATTATTTATAAATGAATAAAATCAAATAAAAAAATTTTACAAATGTAAAATATTTAAAAAAAAATTTTATTTAATAATTTGAAAAATATTTAATGTTTATTTTTTAGTAATTTAAAATTTTTAAATATTCTACAATTATTTTAAAAAATGTAATAAACATAAAAATAAATTTGGAATGAAAAATTCAAATTACATTTGCTAAATTTATTTTGTTATATAACAAAAATTGAAAATGTCGGACGATCCTGAGTAAGAAGATTATTTGAAAAATTGTATTCAAAATTTATTAATTCATTGTTTAATTTTAAAATTTTATTTTAAAAATTAAATTTTATTTATAATTAATAAATACTAATAATGATTAAAATTTGTAGCATGTTTAAAATAAAGTAAAATTAATATTTTGTATATTATAATTACGTAAAGTTTGTAATTTTATTTTACTTTACATTAATTTTAATTAAAAATGTAAAATTTGTTATTGATAGAATTTGTACATTTATAATTTGTTTAAAATATTTTATTTTTTTTATTAAGAGTAATATTTAAAAAATTAAATTATTATTTAAAACATATTTACTAAATAAAAACAAGTATTTTTAATACAAATGTTAATAATCAAAAAGGTAAACTCTATTATATTTAATAGAAAATTGATTGTTATAAATTGTAATTAACTAACACTTTTATTTATTTAGACAATAATTATATACAATAAACTAAATCTGCAAAAATTTAAAATAAAATTTAATGAATTGTTAATACTTGTAAATATATTTTTTAATTATTTTAATTTATTATAAAATATTCATAAATTAAATATTTGGATTATAAATTCAGTTCATAAACTAATTTAAATTTTTATGTATTATGTACATCACAGCGTTTATATATTTAATGATTGCATTAAATGCGTTTTATTTGAAATAAATTAAATTGTAATTTTTATAATTAAATACAAATAAAATATTGGTATTTGTTAAAATTGTGTTTGTATATTTTTAAAAATTATTTTCTGAGAAACTTGTTGTTAAATTCAAACATTTTACAAATATATTGTGATGACTAATAAGTTAAGAGAAAGGTTTAAGCACATGTTTGTTAATATTAAATTAATAAAAAAAAAGTAAAATAAAGCTTAGCATTTTTTAATTAATAAAATTATATAATTCAAAAATAATTATAATTATACTTACCGTCTTGTGTCTTTCAATATTTATTTGTTACATGTATTTTAATAATATAAATAATATATTATTAAAAGTTTACAGTTAAAGTTTATTAATTTTGTATAATAATAATATTTTCAATAAAGTATATTATCGTGTTTATTACATTATAATTATTTATTAAAACATATTTTTGTATTACAAAAAAATTATTCAATTGGGGACATCTATATTTGAATAATTTAAATAAATTTAATATTGAAAATTTAGATAATTTATTATAATATATTTGATGTCTAAACTTAAAAATAATGCATATCAGTTAAAAATGCAATATCTCTAAATAATATATCAGTTTCAAAATTAAAGCAATATTTTCTATGATTTCTAAAATATTTGTAAAAATATAAATATGATAAATTTAAATAATTATAATTATAAATTTTAAAAAATATAATAAATCTTAGATAATAATTTATAATGTAAACAGTTTTAGATAATTGTAGATAAATAATTCAAATTTACAATATAAGTTTTTTTGTAATCTTTTTAATAATATTTGAATGCAATGAATGTTTTTTATTTAAGTCATTGTGATTTAAATTTTTTTAAAAATTAAATAAAATTAAAAATCTTAGTACCTGTATATTATTTAAAATTATTTTATAAAAATTATTTTTAAATTTTTTACCAATAATATCAGAAAGGATTTCAAATGCATATTAACTGATTTTATTTTACAAACAATTATATAAATGCATTTTATTAAAATATTTTAAACTTGCGTTGAAGTTATAACGGTTTATCATTGTTTTGGGTTTTTTTATCATTAATTAAATTTTAAATATTATAATAAAGTTTTTCAAAATTTTATTAACAAAAACAATAAACTTTTCGTATCCCAATATAAAATTGTTACAATTTTTTTAATAATATAAATAATATTATATTAAATGTTTACAGTTAAATTATTAGCTAAAATTTTGTATAAAAATATTAAAAAAAAATAATTTAAAATGCCAAGAACAAAGCTGTTTTAATAAAAACAAATAATGCCTTAAATTATGTTCAACAATTATAAAATATGGGAAATTTTAATTTAAATATTTTTAATAAGATAAATATAATGTTGTTAACATATAATGTTTAGATTAAATTTTTAATAAATTTTTAATTATCGATTAATAAAAATATTACAATTTTTATAAAAGTAGACGAATTTTATGCTTTTATTTTGAAGTCAGATTAATTATAAATGCTTATTTAAATTAAATTAATCATTTTTTGCTAATGTAAACAATTTGGAAAAAATATATTACTTTATTAATTTTAAAAATATTAAATGGTAATTATGTAACAATATAAAGTTTTAAATAAAAATCTATTATTTTTATAAAAACAAATTTCAAATTATATATAATATATTTATTATTTTTAAATAATTGTGAAAATTATTAGATGAATTGTTTTTATGTTAAAACTATTTTTTGTAAATTTTTTGTAAATTTTTTTATTGTGTAAAAAATTAAATAAATATTGCGTCAAGTTTACAACAATTAATAATAATAATGAATAATATTTAAAAAAAAATTAAATATAATTATCCATGAAGTACATACGCTAATATTTATATTTACTAAACATTTATTTGTATAAATATAATATAAAGTGTTTTAATTTAATTATTAATTTTATAAATTTCATATAATGTTAAGCAGAATATTTGCTTAAAAAATAATCTAAGTTAAATTTATTGGTGACGATTTGCGCACTAAATAAAATGTGCGAGTTTATCAATTTAGAATTAATATTATTTAAATCTGAATATTGATTTTCCTTAAATAAAAAATTTACTAAAATAAGTAATAATTTAAATAAAGTCAAGTAATTTTTATATAAAATTTAATACTAATTATTATTAAACCAATTTTTTTAATGTGTTTGTTTATAAACTGTTATAAATATTTTATTTAGAATTTAAATAAAATAATGGAAAACATTTATGTTACAAATTAATTATATATTAAAAAAAAATTTTAACCAGAAATCCGCAAATAATACCATATGATTATTGCTGCTTTTAACCACTACTAAAACCGAATATTAATTTTTAAAATCTGGTTTATATCATTGCGCGATTAAACTACTAAAAGTATAGTTAACTACTTTACATGTTATACATCTTGCAAGAGATTATCATGCGTGAGATAGACGATACAGCGCTAACATTAAATCATTATATAGCATTATTGTTATTAAAGTTAAAGTTTATTAAAAATAAAATATAACGATACAGATATGTAATACAGGTATTACAATGTTTCTTTACGGGTTATAATTTGTAACTAGTCTTGTAAAATTCTGTAAACAAATAATAGAAATTTTATAAATATTTATTAAATAGTTGCATTGACGGCAAACATTTATTATTTAATAATATATAAAAATGTTAAAAATAAAGTTTGAATCAAAAATTTTAGCAACAACGACAGATAATATTATTTAATTTAAAGTAATAGTCAAAATGTTGAATTTTCTATGAGATATGTATTTAATAAAAATAAAATAAACAAAATGTTATAAGTAATTTTACGTTTTTAATTTCTTAAAGATACGCAATCTTTTTAGTTATTTATTTTAGATTCTATACTATCGAAACTAATCTTAAACTCTGAACAAATATTAATTAACATTTTTATATCTTTTTCCAACTTTCGATTGTTTTTTCTTCCATAACTATAATTTTCAGTAAAATTTTAATATATTTAGTTATTATTAAATATATTTAAAATACAAATTTAAATAATATATATTTGATCTATTTATTTTTGTTTGGATTACGTTAAACAATATTTAAATGTATAGAGTTTTATCACATGTACAAAAAGTTAAATTTTTTAAAAATTCACTTAAGAATTAAGATAAAACCTGTATTATTTTAAACAGTAAAATATGTTTGAATTCAACTTCAATCGCTTTCAAATTGGATTAAATAAAAAATATGGATATATTCTACAAAAGCTAATAAAGTATTAGACAAAAACCTGACTAAAATAAACACCAAAATAGAGTTAATTTTAAAATGAGAATTGCTATAAATTAATTTATTATGTCGAAGGAAGTTTAAATAAAGATTATTATTTTTTAAAACAAATAATAATAAATAAAGTAATTTTTGTATTATAGCCGCCAATGGAGTAGAATACAGGGTTTTTTGCTTAAATATTTTTACAACTTATACTATTCAAGAAAATAGATAAATTACTATAAATATTTGAATACTAGAAACATATTTTATTTAATTTTAAATTACTGCATATTTAAAAATAATAAATATATTTAAAGAATAAATTTTTTTTGAAAAATTACAGTTTCTATAAACATAATATTTACTGTAATTTTAAAAAAATTAATAATTTTATATAAATACATTTTATTTTATAAACTAATTTAAATTTAAATAAAAATTGTAATTATATTTTAAATGTTTAAAATAAATTTATTTAATTTTTTATGTTAAAAATAATAAAAATATTTAAATGAAAACCCTTTTAAAAGCCTCCATTGGCGGCTATAAATTCAATGTTTATTTTTTGTTTAATCAACAGTTTTAAAAAATTATAATGATTGATTAAATTGCTATCGACATAATAAAGAATTACATAGTTAGATTAAAAATTTAACTAGATTTAATTTTAAATTTGAGAAGGAATTCGAATCTTTATATTTCTTAATTATATTTTATATAAGTTTTAATTCTTAACTTAATTGACTATTAATTCATATACTAATTGATTGTATATCCTATTATTAATTGACTATTCCTTTGTATTATGATTAATCCTGTGACTAATACTAACTCTAACTCTGACTCTAACTCTGACTCAATATGCAATACTTTTATACGCCTTTCATACATTCCTAATGTGCCGCTC
>JAQFXP010002728.1:12500-14297 GCA_034693685.1 Belba bartosi | reverse complement strand
CCCGCTCTCTCTCTCTCTCTCTCCCGCTCTCTCTCTCTCTCTCTCCTGCTCTCTCTCTCTCTCTCCTGCTCTCTCTCCCTCTCCTGCTCTCTCTCTCTCCTTCTGAAGAATTTTAAGAGAGGAGAGTGAGGAGAGAGAGAGAAAGTAGAGAAAAGAGGAATAGAAAAAGGAAAAAGAGGGTAAACGGAAAGAATAAGAAGAAAGTATTCACAACTGTTTAAAAGATTATATATAGAATAAGAGGTTTAAAAACAAAAATTGATGTTTTTGTGTGAATTCATACAATATATGAATACACTGTATATACTGTATGTTATTTATATATTTCAAATGACTCCCAAATCAGAATATTATTATTAAAGTCAATTCTGTTTAAACTTTAAACATAACCTAATTTTTTATTTAGTTAAATTAATTCAATTTGATTTAAATCTGACATATTGGCCCACACGTACGAGTGCGCACAAGTAGGTCTTGAGCCATTAGCCTCGGCCTCGACGCTTCAGTTTTTCCGATTTTCGGCATTTAATTGTATTTTTATATTCAATCGTAAATTAGATTATTATCGAAATATTATCAGATTTTTCTCGATTTTTGCCATTCATTCAGACATAACTACAAAAACGTTTTTTCATTTGCGTTAAAAACAATTGAAACAAAAAACTACGAGTTATTGATCTAAATAAATGGTTTAGTGAATTGTTTTGCAAGTTGAAAAAAACACATCAATTTATAAACATTACGTTTATAATACTTATTGTCTTAAACTATATAATTAAGATGTTATACATATTGAGTAAATGTTTGGATTTATATCCTTATTATCGCTACTCTATTACTACTAGAGATTCAGTCATTTATAAACATATGAAGAGATAGTGAGTGAGGAGAGAGAGAGAGAGAGAGAGAGAGAGAGAGAGCAGGAGAGAGAGAGAGCAGGAGAGAGAGAGAGCAGGGGGGAGAGAGAGAGAGAGAGAGAGAGAGAGAGAGAGAGAACAATCGTTTGTTTTAATCAATGATTTGATTGATTGTTCGCATAAATCCATATAAATTGAATAATTTTTTTCTCTCTTCTCTCTCTCTCATACTCTACGTCTGAGCAATAGAATAGCAAAAACTTTTTGTTTAAATATTAAGTTAATAATACGTTTGAAACTAATAATCGCTAAATAATGATAATTTTTATGTGAAGTTTACGCATCGATTGTGTTTTTAGCGTTTTTTTTATGTTTTATTTAGATTTTTTCGATTTAATTAATTCATATTATATTTGAGAATTTTTTTAGATTATATTTAATTTATATCATTTTAGGTGTATATGATTTCGAATGCATTTCCATAATAATTATATTAATTATTAAACTATTTTTTATTATAAACCCCTTTTTTATTAGATGAATAAATTTGTTAATAATTAAACATGCTTAAATATTTAACAATTTATTATTCTGACTATTATTTAAAAATTTTTAATGAATTGAATGAATAAATTTGGTATAAATTTTAAACAAATATAAGAATAATATATTCGTTAAAAAGTAATTAGAAAACGATTTTTAAACTTAAAAAAAGAAAATAAAACAATAATTATATTCTAGACTTTAAACAGCACAACAATAGTTATAAACTTTAGTAATGATTCAAACAAGAGCAAAAAAGAATGAAAAGTTTTCGGCAAAAATATAATTAATTTTTAAACCAATACTTCGAAAAACAAATACAAGACTTTAATATTTAAATTATTTGTTATGACAACCAGTAATGATATCTTTGCCATAACTTAATTACAAAAAACAT
>JAQFXP010002728.1:0-7500 GCA_034693685.1 Belba bartosi | reverse complement strand
ACCGGCATGAAGAGGTGCTAAAACCTAGCTTTATCAATCTTATTTTATTTTTCTCCTCTTTTTCTTTTAGTCTACTCTTCAGAATCTGTTGCACTCGTATGAGGTATGACATACAATGCAAACACTTGTGTAATACAACCCTCAGGTGTCTAATGGGGGCTCTGTTTGAAGTTTTTTTCTTAAGTATTGTTAAAAAAAATTTTGAAATTCATACCTAATTTTAAATATTATTAAATATTTTTGTTGTTGTTATTGATTTCAAAGTTTAAACTTTTTTGTTGTTTTTTCAGTCAAAATCTTTACATATTCTTTAATTAAATATTTTTGTTTTGTTTTATTATAGTTAGAGTATATTTTCGTTTAGTTTATCATTTAAATGCGTTTTTTGAATAAATATATATTTTTCTATTTTTAATCAAAATTTCTAATTTTATTATCAAACTATTTTAAGGTTAAATTCTTTTTTTGCTAAAAAATTTCTGGAATTATTTTTAAATAAATTTTTTACAATTTTTAAATTAAGCGTTTAAGAATTAATTTGAATTATCATTTCTAACAAAAATGTAATTTCTTATAAAGTATTTTAAGATGTGTGGATGGTAATTTTCTAAAGTTTATTGTATTTTATATATAAATATAGTTTAATGTTTTATCAAATTGGTAGCAAGTCATGTATACCGAAATATTTACGTTATTAATATATTTGAAAAATTCTAAAATCTGAAAAAATTTTGTTAATTAGATATACTAAACATATTTTATTAACATTTTTTATTTTAATAATTTTTAGTTTAGTCTGAAAATAAACCATAAAAATTATATTCCTATTAGAAATTCTAACTTGTTTTATGTCAAATGATAAGATCTTTTTTGGGAGAGGGAGGAGAGGGAAAGGGAGAGAGAGAAAGTAGAAGAGAGAGAGAGAGAGAGAGAAAGAGAGAGAGAAAACAGGAGAGAGGGAGAGAGAGAACTGGAACTAATGGATGATTGAAATAAAATAATTTTAAGTTCATTAAACAAAAAGAAAAATGCCTTTAGTTTTAAATTTTTTAATTAGATTTGAATTATAGTCTTCACTCAATTCCTAATCTAATTATACGATTGTTTGCATTTATTTTTTTTCCTACAAATCGTACGATTATTTTGACGATTATTGAAAATAATTCAAATAATTAAAACATTTTTGAAATAGTTTAAATTTTTCTATACTTTTATATAAAAATATTTTTCTGTTCGTATTATATGATATACGTATAAAAAATATTTTAAATATTTAACCAGAAAAACATTTATACTAAACAAGTACATATTTTATTTACCAAGAAGCAATAAAATGTATATATATAACAAATAGCATAAAAATTCTTATGAATTAAACTGAGATAACTCCAGAATATTGTGTAAATAAAATAATAAAAATATGTAATAAATAGTATTTGTAATAAATATTTAATGAAATTTGATATATAAATACATTAATAAGTAATTGTATGCAATAGAGATCTATTAAACTATTAAATGTATAAAATACTGCTAAAAATAAATACAAATTTTAAACACATTAATGCATAACAAGAAAAACAAAAAATATACCAAATTTAGTAAGATTATTTAACCAGAAAAATATTTCCATGCTATACAGTACTATATATACATTAATTGAATTGGAAGTAAAAAATTTCCAAAATTTATTTATTGATTATTATCTGCTTTTTCACCGAATAATTACTAATATCTTATCAAATAATTCACTGATTTTTTGCCCCCAAATAAATAGCCAAATAAAACATAAATTTCAGCGATTCTCTCGAATTACCTTGGTGTGTCTCACATCTTTCCTTCCCTCTCCCTTATCAATGTTTGTGATGTAAACCCCAAAAAATCATTACATTCGTTGTGTGTATATAACTCCGAACCCATAGATATAGTTTATACAGTTTTTATAGTCTCTACAGTTTACACTCGTTTTAAATATCGATAAAAACCCACTCCTTATTGCAAATCAAGAATTCCTTTTTACAACATTTAGAACATAATTAACAACTAATCAAAATATAAAAATAAATTGCTAACTAAATTCATAACTACTAATAAATTAGAAATAACAAGCCAAATTATTTATGCAAATAGTCAACAAAATCGACGATTAGATTAAAGGGAAATATAATATTTTAGATATTACCACAAAAGACGTATAACGAGTAAAATTAGTAAGAAACATTATTGCGAAATATTTATAAACATGTATATACGTGTGTATTATACGTAGGTTTGACTGTAGGCTGAGTGCAGTGCAATAGTTAATATACAATAGTGAGAGAAGGAGAGAGAAGGAGAGAGAGAGGGATAGAGAAGGAGAGAGAGAGGGGGAGAGAGAGAGCTGAAAGAGGGAGAGACAGACAACGAATATATACACTATTAAATAACTGGTTTGGCATGGTAGGTTTGTGCGCACTGGCAGTGCTGGCTCTGGCGCAGTCATTGGCACTCTATCCGACGGATTCTTTGCTCTTGTTGTCAAATACTGTCTGTGCGATTCGCGATGTGCCGGTGCTGTTCAGCTCAGTTCAGTTTTCTCAGCTATGCCTTGTGCTCTCTCACTCACTGTGCTATCGCATAGAGACTGTGTTTCTCTCTCAGCTCTTAGACTACTGCCAGTGCTTAGCGATAGAGCGAAATAGAAATATAAAGTATTTTTATAAGTGATTTGAATACACCGTTTGGTGTGTTGTTGGGCTCTTACAGTCGACTCGACTCTCTCTCATCATTCAGTCATTCAGTCGTCGTGTCTGTGCAGTCGGCAGTCAGTCGTCGGTCAGTCATCAGTCGACACAACCGCCACTCGAAGCGCACAAAACTGTATATTAGATATACTATTTATTATGTAATTTGAGTTTTTGTTTTATACATTTTTTTATATTCCTTATGTATGTGTATAGGAGTTCTGATTTGTCTATTCCTCGCTTACTTTTTATCTCTCCCGTTTCTCCTTCTCTTGCTCTCCCAGCCCTCTTTGCTGTTGGTTATTATGAGTGAGTTTTATGTTTTGTCTATAATTTAATTTATTTTTTCGTCTAATACTTATACAAAGTTCAATAGCAATAACTTTTTTTATGGGTTTTTTAGTTATGTTTCTAATTATATATTCATCTCTTTCTCTCACCTTTTGCTCCTTTTTTCTGATTATTATATTTTGAATACTTAGTGCTATTCTTGGCCACAGTTTTGTAATTTTTTTTATTGTTGAGAAAATTTTTTTCTTCTTTTTTTTCTAAATGCTATTTATATTGCGATTATAATAAGCTTTTAGTCTATCTATCGTTCAATCAATTATTTTGCGTATTTTTATCGAAATACAGTGAAACCCCATTTATCAATAAAACCCTTAGTATTAGGTGGAGTAAAAATTCCATTTAGATTAATCAAGTGTAATTAATATAAAAAAATTCTTTTACAAACCAAACTTGTCCTGTGTTACCCATAAACTAAATCCCTAGCTAGCCATTTGTTATTTAAGCATGTACATTTGTTCAATATAAATGGTGTAGATCTGTAAATCGGTGGAAAAATTGCGCACATCTTTCGGCGACTCAATCCTAATATACCTTTTATTTTAATTTCATTCTTATATTAGACGTCAATTCGTTACATACGACCAGTCGGTCGTCACACGTCCTCTCACTCGCACTCGACATACGATTATACTCCAGTGCCTCGACTCCAGACTTCGAGCCGGAGCTCCTGATCGGTCTCATGTGTCTCATAGAAGATGTGTTATCAACGGCTCAGCTCTAAAACACTTATGCAATCGGCAGCCAAAAACCCATTGATAGTTCAGTTCAGTTCAACACAAAAAAAAGACAAAAATTTCTTCAAATCATTCTCTCTCTCCAATAGAATCTCTTTTTTCTCTTTCTCCTCTCTCTGTCTCTCTCAGCCCTCTCTCGACTGGTGTGAGTGCTCTCTCGGCTCGACTCTCTCAACTCGACTCGACTTTATAGTCACTCGCATTGAGTGTATCTCCAGTACCAGTCGTTTAGGACTAGAGCGCCAGGACTTGTCGTCAGCGGAAATGTAAGTAATCTAATCCGAAATGTATAGTAAAATAATCTGAAACCGACCGACAATTTCTGTACTTATATTAAAAAATTGATTTTTTTCTGTTCTAAATTGACTTTTCTCTCTCTCTCTCTCTCTCTCTCGTTGTTGATAGGCGTTAGATATGTATACATATAGTATATATTTTTTTGCTTAATTTTTTGCTTATATTATTTCAAGTTTAAGTTTATTTTTTGTTATTTGTTTCGTTTGTCTATTATGTTTTAATATTTTTATAATACTTTTTGTATTTTTTTTGTCTTTCTTAAAGTTAATTATAATTTGCATTTTAAGTTTGAGTTAAAATAGAGTTTAGTTACAAAAAAAAATAATTTTTTTTGTTGAGTTTAGTTAAGAATTTTTTTCGTATGATTTCGGATTTTTTCTTCTAATTTTATAAATATGCGCTTGATGCGAAATTTATTCAAATTTGTTCTTATTAGTCGCTTTTATTATAGTTTTTAATGGACTTCTCGTTCGTTTTTTATTTTTATTTTTCTGCTTGGAGATATGTTAGGAATTACATATCAAATGTTGTTTTTTGCTGTTCAGCCCTTCTTTACATATTTTCATTATTATTATTAAACATTTTTACGATTTTTTTTTCGCTTCTCTCGAATCCAAAGTCTTATTTAATTTTTATCCGTTTTTTCCGAATGTTATTATATAAATAATTTATATATTCTTTATAGTCGTTTAGAATTTTTTTCATAAACTTTTTTTTGGGTTAAAAATTTGCTTTATTTCGAAATTTAATTTAATAAATAAAATGTTTAATTATTTTGTTGTTTTTAATCGTTTTTTCAGTTTAAACCTTTTTTTCTTCTCTTTTACCTCTTATTCAATACAGTCAATGCTCGCTATAATAGACTCCTCGAATATACATATATAAGAATGTATTTTATTTTATGAATTCTTAATGTCTTAATGGTCTCAAAGTCGTGAATAAGTTTTTTCTCAAGTTTTACTATTAAATAAAAATCCATTAAATAATTTTTTATATCTAAATCAGTTCATTATTTTTTGCTAACAATCGAGTTATTCGAGAAAAAAAATTTGAAATTTATATTTTTGTGCATAATACTTTTTTCCTAAAAATAATACATGGCCTCCTAGTTTAATTGCACCAGCTTTTATTTTAGGTGCAAAAAATCTGTTTCTTATTTATTATTATATTAAAAAAAATCTTTTTGTTTGAATTGAATTTTTTTTAATTAGTATTTGTTGCGAAAAATAGTTTTGAAATGACTCAAAACGTTTAAATTTTTATTTGACGTAATTTCTTATTTCAAATCGATTAATTTTGTTAATTAAAATAATTTAAACACAATTTTGTTGCTTAATAAATACATGCTTGAGTATGTAGCTGGTTATTTTGCTGTTTTAGACAATTTAACTAGGCTAACTAGCATAAATTTGTTTAGTAAATATTTGAGCAAAACTATATTGCGTAATTTAACATTCAGATATTAGCATATTGCTTCAATTAATTCAAAGAATAATTTAGTTTATGAAATATATATATATATATTATAAGCCTATGAATCATTAGAAAGAAATTTTTTGTTTGTAGTTTATATTTAGCGGAGACTGTCTGTAGTCAAACATTTAAAACATATATAAAAAACATTTTTAGCGTATTTTTGCCTCAAAATAGTGAACACATCACTGATTGCATTGTATTGTTAAAACCGAAAAATCTATTGTAAATATCAATTCCAGTCATTACTCGATTCGATAGACATTTCTTCTCATAACCAATACTCGCACTGACTATTCGTTAGGCGAAAAAAAAGCGGAGACTATATAAAATTGAGCCGAAAATTGATTTCACAAATATTGACAATTGATTGGGAAAAAGAAGAAATAAAATAAAAAAATTAATTTCAAAAATATTTTCTTCTGCCTCCGATATCGTAACCACTATCCCAACCACTCGATTCGCATTACATTCCCAGACATCTCAGTCTCATAACATCGATGCACTGTCTGTCTGAACCTACCCTATCAACCCTTTATTGTATTTCACATTAAGAAAAAAAAATTAATATTAAAAAAGAATTTCTCGTTTTCTCAAATTAAATTTATTAAATTTCCAAACCTTGGATACAGTCGACACCCGATACCCAGACAAGCAATTAATTGCGATTTTTATGACTAAACAAATAAAATGCTATTTATATGAGTTTATGAATCAAACGCTTAATATAGTTGTAATCCTATTAGACATTGAATTTCTAGTGAATGAAATCACGACTATTAGTCTGCTATTGGTATTAGTTTTTAATGAAATATTATTTTATTTTTATTAGTTATTGAACTCTTATATGCATTATATAACTGAAATTCGTATTTCCTATTCTACTCGACGTTTAATATCGACAATCAATTCCTGTTTTTAGTTTTTGTTGTTGTTATTTAACTAAAGTATAGTCAAGCGCTTCCCTTCGTATTCTCCTTAATCATCACTCGCTCGCACAAGTAGTTCGGGAACGGCATTCATCGCAATTATATAATTTAATATATATGAAATATATTTATTATTTATTTTTTTCTCTTCATCTCATTTAAGCGCTCAATAACTTCAAAGTGTGCGCAACAGGTCTTCAACCGATTCATAGCTGCACTAAATTATAACTCTTTTTTAAATTTTATTTCTCAATCATTAATAAATTCTCATTTTTTTTACTTTATATTAAGTTTAATCATTTAATTATCAATAATTATTAATTAGTTTTTCTATGCGCAAGTTATGATGTACGTTGTAATGTATGTATGTATTTGTGCTTGCTCGGTTTATTTGACCGGATGTGTTGCCAGTGTGAGCTAGTGCAAAATTGGGATTGATTATAAATGATTAATTTATAGTTTATTAAAGTTTATAGATTATTTATTTTGTTATTTATTCTATTTTTGCTGTTTAAGATAAAAATATATAAATTAAATTTTCAAGATTTTAACTTGGAATTTATTGATTTTTAAAATTAAATTAGCAGTTGAGATAATTTGTTGACATTTTTGACATGTTATTTAAGCAAAAACAACAAAATAAACTAAGTTAATTTTGCATTAAACTTAATTTATTTAAAAATTTAAAGCGACATAAAATTTTGAAATAAATAAAAAAATTTCTAAATATTTAATATGTTCTCAATCCGTGAAACGAGTGGTAAGGGTGACAGACCTATGCGAATAACTATTTAATTAAGATTATATATATACAGTATATATATGTTCTCAAAATTATAATAAAATTACAATTTTTTATTCCAATTCGTGAGCATTTAAATTCAATTTATTTACGGAATTTTTATTATTTATTTGTATATAACGGGTTGTGCTGTAAAAAGTAGAATGAGTTTAGAGCTAGATCTTTTTAATATTAAATAATTTTTTTTTAAA
>JAQFXP010002727.1:0-14297 GCA_034693685.1 Belba bartosi | reverse complement strand
TGATAATGTCGAATATGATAATGACGAATATGTTAATGTCAAATATACCAATATCAAATATGCTAATGTCGAATATGTTAATGTCGAATATAATAATGTCGAATATGATAATTTCGAATATAATACTGTCAAATATACTAATGTCGAATATGATAATGTCGAATATGCTAATGTCGAATATGCTAATATCAAATATGTTAATGTCGAATATGCCAATGTCGAATATGCTAATGTCGAATATGGCAATGTCAAATATGTTAATGTTGAATATGCTAATGTCAAATATGCTAATGTCGAATATGATAATGTCGAATTGACAATGTCTAATATGTTATATTGGAAGAGGTGTGTATGGCTTTGGTTATAAAATTTATTAATTTTCACATATATTCGATTTAATTTTAATATTCAACATTATGATTTTTGACATTATCATAAATTATTTGACATTATCATATTCGACATTAGCATATTCGACTTAATATTCTCCGAGCATTACGTCAAAAACGTAATTCATGTAATAGAAATACAATTTAAATATGTATCCAGTTTTGCTATAGTAATGAAAGCACACACAAAAAGGCTCCATTGCTTTTTTAGATAAACTTACTTTGTACCTATAATTTGATGTATCTAAATTTAGGTAATTGGACATTTTTTCGAATTTGCCTTTTAAATTTAATTGCAAAATAGTGGTCACTGCAAAAAAATTTATGATTAGTTAATATTAAGAGCATACTTTGATTGACCAGAGAAAAATACAAACTCTTTAAAAACACAGTTTTTGAAAGACCCTTGTCCAATTAAGTAATAATTTGCAGAAAAAGTTGTACTTATGGACACTGGTCATTCAAAAACAGTAATTTTAAAAAGTTTGTATTTTTGCCTGGCCAGTCAAAGTATGCTCTTAATATTAATTAATAATAAAACTTTCTGCATTGACCGCTATTTTGCAATTAATTTTAAAAGACAAATTCGGGAAAATGTACTTATTTCTAAATTTAAGCAAATAAAATTTGAAATTTGCATGTGCCAGCTACATTACTCCTACATTTATAAACTTGAATAAATATAAAACAAATTGTCGACGATTCGGCTCTCTTCTACCCGTCTATATGTGTGATTTATAAGTATAATTAGAATTTTATCCGATTTTTAATTAATTGTGTCGTAATTGTATTTTAAATTATAAATAACGATTAAAATGGCAGAAATGCTATCAAATCAGTACTAAATTAATTAATTTAATTATCATCTGATGGATTGATAGTAATTAAATAAAATAGTTATGTTCTGAAGACATTTCTGCCATCAGATGATAATTGGATCAATTTGTAGTGATTTAAAAGCATTTTGAAACAAAAACTAAAATTTTATTGAATTTTATTAATTTATATTTTTAGTTGTTATTTATAATCTAAAATACCATGATGACATAATTGTTAAAAAATAAGACAAAATTCGAAATATATTTATAAACAATAATTGTATTAATACTTAAGTTTACATTAGGTTAATTGTACTTTAATTAAAATATTTTTAGTTTAAAAAAATAAATATTTCGATATATATTTGACATTTATCTTTTTTAAAATGACTAGTTCGTTAGTGGAGAAAAACTTCAACTTTAACACTAATCCTTCTATATCACCCTTTCTACCCATATAAACAACCCTAATATTTATTATCATATTAAAAATATTTATTGCTCCACTCTAATAAATACAATTTTTTAAAAATCTATAACAGTAGTTATTAATAAACAAATTCTAAAAATTTTTAAACTTGCAAAAATTTTCGTAATTTTAAAAATATATTTACATTGTTTAACCCGACAGAGAGGAAGAAGACAAAATTTTCTTTAAATATATACTACCGGTAATTATATTAAAAATGTAATCTTAAATTGCTGATTTTTGATGTTAAATTCCAGAGATCTTCGACATATTTTAGTGATTTTAACTCTAAAATGTACTAAATCTGGTTATTACTAATTAGTTGGACTTAGAGTTTATGTTTATTTGAGAAACTTAATCAAAAACGGCATAAGATATCGATTTAAATGATTATAAAAAGCGGTTAAATGTCTTGAATTTAAAGTCCGACAGATGTCGCGTATTTGTTGTTAAGTTTATTGAGATTTGAAAACGTTTTTAAAAAATTAGCGAAACATTGGATTATTGACTAAATTGTTTGAATTGTTTTGATTATAATTCGTGTGAAATGTTATTCTTCTCATTCTTCAAGAGTCTGATCGGTAAGGATGTAGTGGTAGAGCTGAAGAACGATCTAAGCATTTGCGGAACTCTTCATTCGGTGGACCAATACCTCAATATCAAGATGAGTGACATAACAGTCATGAATGGACACAAATTCCCGTATATGCTGTCCGTCAAGAACTGCTTCATTAGGGGTTCGGTCGTCCGTTACGTCCAATTGCCGGCCGACGACATCGACGTGACTCTACTTCAGGACGCGACCAGAAAGGAGGCCACCAAGTGATCAACTGATCCGAACATCACCATGCCCCACCACCACCATTATGGCCCGATTAGTCATCAATACAATATAATACAATACGTCCGCTGATAGCATACATTCGCTCTTTTGGTCAATCATTTCATCAATTATTGATTATTTGTTTTAATATTTTTTATTAAATAATTTCGATTCAAATTAATTATAACTTATTTTTATTTTAAATGCAATAAAAACAATAATTTTTGATCAAATCTTAAGTAAAATAAAATAGAAATTGGTTTAACTCGACAATAGGTCAATTGGTCTTGGTCTTGTCCTTGTCCTGGTCCTGGTCCTGGTCGGAGTGGTTTGGGTTGAGGCCTACCTTCTTGTAATACTTGGCTCTAACCTGTTTGAGTGCATCGAAGGCCAGTTTAACATTAAAATCAGAGCCAATAGTGTTGGCAATGAGAGAGTCCTGAACGAAGCCCTGGAGTTTGTGCGGCCAATAGCCATAAGTGCGGCTCTCAATGCCGACTGTCCTCAAGGCGTGATCGACGTAGACATCTGGTGTCGGAACCATTAGCGACGAGCGCCGGATCTTCGACATATTGGTGGCCACATAGGCCGGTAATACGCTCTGAATTGTTATGCCTTTGTCTTTGTACTCGACCTGAAGGGCTCGGGAGAGGAAATCGACGTATATTTTGGAAGAGGCGTAGAGAGAGAGCAAAGGCATTGGATATGAAGCCGAATATGAAGAGACGTTTATTATGATTCCACGTCTTTTGGCCTCCATTTTAGGCAAAACCAATTCAATGATTCGCGTCATTGCTATGACATTGCAATTGATTATCGATTCAATCAATTGACGCGAATCTGGGATTTGAGTCAAGTATTCCGGATATGTATACGAAATGCCGACGTTATTGACCAACACATGTATGTCCTCCAGACCCGCCATCGCGGCCTCCAATCGCTCGTAAACATCACTTTTGGTCAGATCTACGGCAAGTGTTTTGATTTGAGAGCACTTCTGATATTTGGATAATATTTCTTCTTTTGTTTTGTTTAGTTTGTCTTCAGTTCTGCTGATGAGTAACAGATTGTAACCCATTTGAGCCATTCGTTTGGCGTATGCTTTACCGATACCATCGGTAGCGCCGGTAATGACAGCCCAAGTCTTTTCGGACGGACACCACTTCACTCCCATTCCCAACGCATTGGCCAGAAATGAGGTCCAAAGGCCGCGAAACAGCTTTAAAGTCAACCAAACTATTACTAAAAGGACTGTCAGTCGACCCAAAAGTTCGTAAATCCAATCCATAGTTCAGACAATTATTTTGGTTTCAATTCAATTAATTTAATTTCAATTTCCGTTAACTAAATGTCTTTCGTTTGCATTTAATTAGCAATTCGTCTAAAAATCTATTAATTATTTGCTTTAAGTTTCACTAAATCTCAAACAATTGAATGTATTGTATGTCAGAGTTGGACAACACGAGAGACGTATAGACTTATAGACGTATTGGTCCAAACACTTACTCTATGTCTAACTCTAACTTGAAATACAGACAAGAATAGAGACGGTTTGGCTTGGCTTGGGTTGGGTTGAGTTGGCTTGGGTTGGCTTGGATTGGCTTGTCTTTTCTGAACCCGATGTGCGAAATTATTTGCAATTTATAAATTCATAATAACTTTTATATTAAAAAACATCTCTTAATAGTTCTAAAAGTAGAATAATAGTTAAATAAGTATAAAATAGTTTTAATAATTTAAATCTTAAACAAAACAATTTACGTTAATTTTAAATTTAAAAATATTATTTGTTTTTGATATAATTATTTTATTAATAGTATTTTATTACAATTAAATTTTATTTAAAGATATGTATTACTAAATAAAATATTATAATTTAAATCAACTTTAGATTTCGATTATTGTTCGAAAGTTTTGTATATTGGGTCGGGTTTTTTCCTAAAAAAATATCGAGTTGGGTTGGGTCGGATTGACAAAAAGTGGTTCGATTATTGTCTCTAAATCGGACGATATCTGCCATATAGTTGATTATTGAGTGCGGATTCGTCGCAAAGCGTCACTGACTTTAAAACCGGTATTAAATGAATTCAAACCCTCTATTACATCAAAATTACCCATAAGTTAAGAATGAAACGAATCTATAAGTTATTTCCACATTATTGGAAATTTTTGAATTGAAATCGCATTTCAGATTAATTTACCCGAAATTTGGTTTTTTTAATCAATATAAAGACGTAAAATACAAATTTGGTTGAAAAAACTTCTAAATTATGTATTTTCTGCATGCATAATTCTATAATCTAACAAGGTCTGGAAACCAGTTAGTCGTTCCCTATTTTTTTAAACTTTAGTTAATCAAAAGGACTGAAAATATAAATGAACAAATTTTTGCCAGAAAGTGATAGACAAAATAATTAGTAGTTAATGTATATAGTAATTAATATATATATTTTGCCTATATTTTAAAACTGTATAACAAATGTTAAATAAAATCTTAATAAAATTTTTGTTTATCACTTTCTGCCAAAAATATTTTCATTTATTTATTGAGTTCTTTTGATCTGGCACAGAAAATTTAAATTTTATTTACAAAAATTTAGATACATAATAGATGTTAGATTTTTGGTCAACTGGTGTAAACATGAATTAACAAAAATAAAACAAACCT
The DNA here is from genome assembly GCA_034693685.1 of Belba bartosi. Lineage (NCBI taxonomy): Eukaryota > Metazoa > Arthropoda > Arachnida > Sarcoptiformes > Damaeidae > Belba > Belba bartosi. Next base: position 9,130 of record JAQFXP010002727.1, on the reverse strand, counting down.
AAATGCTATTACAATTATTTAAGATTTTTTCAAACGTTCTGATTCGCATTGTTTTGTTGAATATTATTTTAAACCGACTACTCGTTTAATATTCGCAGTATTTGTAAAGTTTATTATAGAACCACGTTCTAGGTTAATCTTTTAACAGTTAATCACCAATGTCTTTAATAGTAGACATAAATGTTTTGAATTTTCTATCCCAATTAATCAAAAGTTTTGATTAAACAAAGTTTCAAAAAATAGGAAACGACGGACTGGTTTCCAGGACCTTGTAAGAATTATAAACGTTATATATATTTGTAACGAGGAAAGTTTTTTAAGTTAATTATTTGAGAATAAAGAAAAATGTTTATTATATGTATAATATTAAACTTTACATGTTAAAGGAAATAATTTATATTTCTAATGAATTGCTGTTATTATTTATTTATTTTTATGCTACAAAATATTATTTTAATTTTGAAATTTTTTTATAAGCAGGATAAAAATTACTAAATGAATTAACTAACAAAAATTAAATTAATATTTATAATCAAAAATAGTTAAAAATAGTTTTGCGAATGAAATAATACACTGTCAATATATTAATACAACAACTTTCAACTATTTCTGTTATAATCGGAAAGTCCTTAAATCGGACAAAACGTACAGTAGCAATTACACCTGGAACATATCTTAATAAAAATCAATTCATAAAATAATTATAACAGGCATTATTAAAAATAATAATTAATAAAATAATAAGTTTATATTATTGTTAATTCTAAATTTATAAAAGAAAAAAAAACTAAAAAGCAAATTACGAATAAAATAATAAAATAAATTAAAATTATTTAAAAAGTTTTACTTTTATCAAAATATAAATTTTTGTTTTTCTATTCAAAAGTATATTCCTACTTTTCGATTGCTTTTAAATTGATCAGATTGTTGTTATCAATGCCCCACTTGTATAATAAATACTTTCCCGGCATTTAGAAAAAGACAATTTTGCTAGCAAAAAACTTATAAAAGATTTGGGTTGTAAATTATATTTTTAAAACGTGACTGTAGGTAAGTTTATAATTTTATTAATATGAAACTTTATTAAATTACATTAGTATATAAAAGTTAATATTTTATAGTTAATTCTTGGTTCTATTTTTTTAAGTAAATGTTAAAAAACTTATTTAAAATAATTAAATTAATTTTTTATTTTAAAATTTAGTTTTAATCAAAATAATTTATTAAACTTAATTTTAAAAATGTAAGTATTTCAATTATTTTAAGTAAATAACAAAACAAAATATTAATTAGTACAAGCTTTACTGTGCTAAAATATTATTTAATAGCAAAATTCTTGTCCCTTTCTGTATGTCAGGGACAGTACTGTAATTAAATTATTACGTTTTAGTATTAATATCAAATAAGATATGAAATAACGTTGTTGTGCTACATCACTATAGTAAGGAATTTTTGCTGCTCTAACATCATTTTGACGTGTCTAAGGTACAAACTTAATTCAATCTACAAGTTTTGGAATAAGGATGCCACAATTTATGTCTTTAATATATGCATGTTAAGTTGAAAAGTAATTGTAAAAAATGAAAGTAAATATAAAATGTGTAGTCGAAAACCGTAATGTCAACAAACGTAATATCAAAAAACGTAATGTCGAAAACCTTTATGTAGAAAACGGTAATATGAAAAACAATACTGCCGAAATCCATAATGTCGAAAACGGTAATGCTGAAAACTGTAATGTCAAAATTTGTTCGTGCAAAAATAGTAATTTAATATTCAAATTTAATGTTTATGTCTATCCAACCTGCATATACAGAAATTGTCAAATCTAACTTCTTTAGTTTTTTACAATTTACTTAAATAAGCTTGTTCAAATTTTAGTTTAAAAAATTTTGCAATTATGAAATTTTGTAAAAAACTTGTGAAAACTTTTGAAAATTATTTTTTAAATTTGAGTAACAATATCAAATTTAACCAGGAAAAATTTACTTGGATTATAAAAAATTTAAATAATACAATTTGTTTGTTCTACAAAATAATTAAATACGTGCTTTTTTAAATTTATAAATTTTGACCATAAACTATTTTACAATTATTTAAATTTTGAAAAACTTAATATTTGGTATACTTGATTTCTTTGACTTTACAGTCACAGACAAACTTTTTAGATTTAATTGAAAATCAAATTATTCCTATTATTCAAGATTTAATTAAAAGCAATTGCATTTGGTATTAAAATAGAGCACTTTCTCATTATGCGTTAAAAGTTAAAGATTATCTAAACTAACATTTCAAAAATTCATGGATAGGTAAAGAATGTGTAAAGGGGGGGGGGGGTTATATGAATGGCCACCTCGATTTCCAGATTTTACTCCTTTGGATATTTTTTAAGAGGTTATGTGAAGAGTTTAGTTTATTGTAGAGCCTGATTTCGGTCGGGATTACAACTTTCGGTTCCCGACAGACCAATCTCGATTCCCGACATATTATTCCCGGTTCTCGACGGGATCCAGAATTTTAAATTAATAAAAATTATGTATAAATTTACTGAAAAGTTTACATTTAGCGTAGTTTTTATTAATTTTAATGTAATAGAGATTTAGATTTTCGGACGATCCAAGGGAGAATAAGAATAGAAAATTTTTTCATAAACGCTTAAAATGCTTTAAAATCACTTAATTTTTAAGCAATTTAATATTATTTAATTAAATTTAAATTAAATTTAAACTAAATTTATTTAATTTATCTGAAGAGAAATAAAAACTAACAATAATTTAAATTTTTTTAAATTTTTGTCATAAAAATTTGACTGATGCCTTTATAGTCAGCAAATTAGAGATGGGATACTTTTTTCGGACCAAATGCTGTGGGAGATTAATGCCAATTTTTAGAATCAGGGGATTTTTAGATGACCGCCTCTCAATCTCTTTTATATACTAAAAACATGTGTTTAATTTTAAATTTATTTATAATTTTATCTATTTGACACAAGACTTATAAAATTAATTCAACTTGAGATTACATCTAATGAGTGAATAAAATTTTTAACAATTTTCTATTAAAGTCTAAATTGTTATCATTATTTTAGGCTAGTTTAAATATTTTATAATAAATTTATATTATTTTCTTTATAAATATTTAAATTCGGGACTCGACCGAGATTCCCGACTAATTTCGGTCGGGATTGGGAGTAGCAATCCCAAGTCGGGATCGGGATTCCCGACTCCCGAGATCAACCTCTAGTTTATTGCCTATTTGACTGGCCAAGTGATAAAGCTAGTTTAATTAAACGAATTAAACTGGATTTTTCTCAAAATACTCCGCAAATGTTTCACAATGTTAGAATATAGAATGGGAAAGCAGATGCATTGTACCTAATGACAAACAAATTACTGACTTGTGGTAAACAATTTACAGTGTTTTGCGTTTATATTTGGCCAAGTTGCAAATATATTTGGTCGAGAGGCGGGATTTTGCAAATATATTTGGCATTTTTGCGATTATATTTGGTTTGCAGTACAGGTAAGCCGTCGTAGAATTGAATCTGACTTTGAATCGAAACTTTTACTTCAAATCAGAGTCAGATTCAATCCTATGACGGCTTACCTGCACTGCAAACCAAATATATTCGCAAAAATGTTAAATATGTTTGCAAATCTCCGCCTCTCGGCCAAATATATTTGCAACTTGGCCAAATATAAACGCAAAACACTGTATATATATAATATATGCAAAATGAAAGCAATAAGAAAATTATAAACAAATTAAGAAATGTTTTAATATTGCGAATTTAAAATGAAAATAAAAATTAAATTACGATTAAAGTAGTTTTTAGCAATTTTTGTCGTAAAAATAAAAATTTGTAATTTTAATGGTCTGTCTTAATTAATGTTTTAGGTTTTATAAAGCTTTTATTAGAATTTTTTTTGCTGATTACAATTAATAAATATGACAATATGCTTCATATTAATACATAATGCTTGTTAAAAATACTAATTTTAATTTGTTACAGTTAAAAAATATATATTTTAATTAAATAAAAGATAGTACTTCAAAGTGATAATATAAACTAATAAATAATATATATTTAATAATAATTATAGTAAAAATTAATATAAAAATTTTAATTGGTTTTATAATAAGATAAAAATTATTGATTTATTAAAACTTAAAAAATATTTATATCAAAAATAACAAACATTTTTTAAAATAAATGAACAAAAAAAGAGCAAAAATAAAGTTGATAATTAATATGCACTCAAATTATTAAAAGAAAAATAAATGCACTTTTTTGACTTAATATTCTTAGTGTGTTCTAAATATTGTCTTAAACATTTTTATTTAACTCTTTTATACCGGCTTTTTCCAAAAAACAAAAACTAAAAATAAAATCACAAATACAATCAAAACCTAAATTTCAACAATAGAGATTAAAAGAGTAGCACATTTTAAATTGTATTTAAACGATCGAATAAATGTTTTTGCTTTATAAATATTTATAAATAAACACACCATTTTTAAGATACAAACCAATGATTCAATTTTGACCCAACTTTGCATGTTTTTCTAAATATGTATTGACTTCAAATAAAAAATATTTTCAATTTTATAAATTTATGAGTAATATGTGAATCCGGAAACTTATATCACACACCAATATAATTTATGTAGTAAAACTGATATCCAATTAAAGACCAGATTTTCGGGTTTAAAGTAATTGCGACCAAAAACCATCGAAACGCTATAAACCAATTAAATAAACAAATAATTATTTAAATTATACGAAAGTTTTTATTTGTATTATTGCTAATAATGTAATTATTTTGAACAAATGTTAATAATCTTAATTTTGACATTATATTATTGATTAATATCTGTTTAAATAAAAATATTTTAAAATATATTATGTTTTTATATTAAATATTATTTGAAATAACTTATATTTTATGATATAAATCTTTATTATATTATTTTGTTTTTTTAATCATTTTATTTTATATGCATTAAAAGCCAAAATTATATAAAATAACGTATATTTTATAGCTTAATCTGATATAATATTTTATTATATTTGGTTCAATATCAAAATGTTTTTGAAAATAATTGATTTTACATTTAATATCATTTTATTACATTTGCATTAAAATCAATAATTATTTGAAATATATTCAATTTTAAGCTTAATATAATTAATTAATAATTATATTATTTTATTGTTTTAAAATCTAAATGTATTTAAATATAATTTATTTTATTCGTATTATCATTTATTATTTTATTTTATTTACTTTAAAAACAATAATTATTTAAAATGCCATTTATTTTTAGCAAAATATCATTTATCATGCAATATTTGTTTTAAAATCAAAATATATTAAAATAATATCTATATATTATAATTTATTGTTTTATTATTTTTATATTATAATAATTCTAATTAAAACGTTTATTTTATTTTTTTTGATAAATATATTATAATATTTATTTTGAAATCAATGATTATTTATAATTATGTTATATATTTATATAAATATATTTTATTGGTTTATAACACATATTAGAAAAACAATAATTATAAATATTTTCATAGAATTTCTGTAATATTTTATCAAAATTTTTGTTTTATATTGTATTTTATTTTTGTTCATTGTAGTTTTAATTTTGTAATTTCTAATATTTAGCTACGTGCTTAAATTAATAAACAATTTAAGAAACATAAGGTCATTAAAAAATATTTTTAAAAAGATATTTTTAAAATTAAGCTTAAAAATATTGAGAAACTTTTAGTGCAATTATAGTATCATGTTTATTCAAAACAAATAAATTTAAACACAGAAAATAAAACAAAAATTTTAACGTTATTAATTTGTTAAATTAGTTCTAAAATTAAACAAATTTTTTCGTTAAGATATAGTTTAATAATTATGTATTATTTGATGTAAATAATCTATAAATTTAGTCATTATTTTTATACTAATTTAATAAAGTGAATAAATTTAATTTGTACATATTTTATTAATTTTTTATTGCTACAAAATTCTCTATAAAAACACTCAGATAATAAAAAATTTATGATAATACAAATTATTTGTTTATTACTATTAGAAAATATTATTGCTTATAAAAAATTAGTCTAGTTGAAAATAAATGATGAGATAAAACGCATATTACAGAAAATATAAATCTCGTGATATTTGCAAATTAGATAAATGCAATTAATATAAAATATTTATTTTATCACGATATTATTTTAACGTTATCTTATTTAAAAACTAATTTACTATAAAAATAAATTGTTTAAAAAAAATATTTTTAGATATAATTATAAATTATTGATTAAATATTATCTATAAATATAATATATTAAACGTTTAATCGTATTAAAAAGATGTTAAACAGTTTAAATAAAATTAAAATATATTTGCAATTTAAAACCAAAAATGAAGTTTGCTTTAATAAATGCAAATATAAGTCAGAAGTTTAATCAATTTATATTAAATAACACAGATGAAAGTGTTGCAATTGTCAAGTTAGAAATGTTTGTTAAAAATTATGTAATTATTGTATCAAAAAATCTGGATGACTATTTAAATAGAATCCGGTCTAAAATAAGAATATTATTCGTCAGTCTTATTAAAATCTTACTAATAGTCAGTTCTATTCTATACCTAATTTCTGGTTTAATGAATAAGCGATCGATTCGTATCCTAACGGGAAATGCGTTGTATATAATGGGGAATCAAACCAATATGACTGCAGTTTTATTCTTCGCTACACTTATTGTACTTTTAATTGAATTTGTGATACAATATCAGGAATTAACGTATAACTCAAAATTATATTTATTTCTTAATAACTATAAACACAAACGTATTAATAATTTAAATGCTTTGAATAGAAAAAAATTAGCTCTAATTTTAAATATTTTGACCAAATATTTAATGCGAATCTTATTTTGGCCGTTAGTTATTATCACTTCTATAATAGCAATCAGTCCAACAATTATTGCTTATTTCGATCCAAACTCTGGTTTTACACTAAAAAGTGTATTGTTTTGGTCTATACCTACTTTTATATTTTTAATAAAAATATATGCTATAATCTCGGTAGGGCTAGTAATTGCCACGGTAACAACATTATATTTAAAATATAAATTTAAAGAAATTAATGATGAAATTAAAAATATTTTGAAAATTAAGAGTCAATTGCTTCTAATGAAAGCAATCTCTGAACACATCTTGTTATCAAAACTAACGAAAGATTTAAACGAATGTTTCAATTATATGATTGCAATTGTCTATTATATATCAACGCCTGGTTTAATGATATTAATGCATTTAATTCACGCAAAAGACTCGATATATTTTACTAGATTTGTAGCGGCATTTATATTTATTGTTTTATTTTCAATTGCCTTCTTCTTCAATTTGTTAAGCTCTTGGATCAGCTATTGGTCGCATAAACCATATCCTCTATTATATTCATTTCTAATTAAAAATCGACTTTCAATTAGAAATCGGTTGAAAATTCTTGAATTCATTGAGAGACTGTCCGGACCAGACATTGGGTTCTATTGCTTAGACTTATTCCCAATGAATAACTACGAGTTCTACCAATACGTGGCTAACTGTGGCTGTACTTATATTTTAATAATGAGATTTGTATAATTTTATTAAATTCTAATTTTATTTAATTAATTGTTCCAACAATATGAGTGCAATATATTACATCCGTAAATAAAATAAATTAAAATACATTTAATATTCAGTATATATATATATATATTTGATTATTTATTCATTTTTCAAATTATTTTTTTTAATTTAAAATATTTTAGTTATAATTAAAATTTATTCAAAATTTATTCAAATAATTCTTGAAAAGTACATTTGAATTCTCAATCTCTGTATAATATATTTATATTTCAAATTATTTTCTGAGTAAATATATTTTACATTCGTGAACTGATTGTTGTTAAAATTATTTGTAATTTAATTAATTTTAAAATAAACTGTTATTAAAATTTTATTTTTTGTTTTATTTATTAAAATAAATAAAAATTTGTTTTGTAGTTTTCTAATTATAACATTAAACAAAAATAATAAATTATTTATAATTTAACAAATATTCCTATAATGTTTATCCGCTTTAGAACTATAAATAATGTTCAATGCTAATCATTCAAAATTTTAATTTGCGCTTGTTAAATTTACAGTATATTTAAAATGTATTTCCAATTACACTTCAGTGATTAATCAGAAGTTGTTAGATTCTCGGCACAGCTCATACTCGACACACATAATTATTTTTGTATTTGCAACTGACTAAAAGTCGCAACAGTTTTATCAATAACTAATTAATTTAGTCGATTACTGATTATTTCTTTGTTGACAATTTGATAGTGTTTTGGAGACTAACTAATCACTCGTATTAACGCATCATTTAGACAACTCTCGCGAATTGAAGACAACTGGACTGGACTCGTGAAATCAACACAAAGTGCGACTGCAATCGAATTAAAATTAATTTGTATTAACTTATTTACATCGTTTGTATTGCTCTTATATCTCTCGCGCTCTTATCGATAACAACCGCGCGCTCGACGTCGACATCACGTGACGCCTTCCAGATTGTCGTAATAGCTTATTTTAAAATTAAAAGATTTTGAAAGCATTTCTAAATTATTTGACTTTATTATAAATACTTTCTAGCAAAAAACACTATAAGTATATAATAAACAAAAAATAATTATCGAATAGACTTTATACTTTATTCATGCAATTTCAAAAATTTATTTAACACCGCAATTAACAATTTGTCATCTAATTATTACCCTCTTTATAAATACAGTCACCAGATAACAAAAGTATTGTACAAAATCAAAATCAGGCAAATTATATCTTGGGCAAAATGATCGACATTTTTTCTAATTTTAAACAGATGTCACTTTTTTACTTTGATTTTTATTACTAATTAATGACTAAATTACAAAACATTAAGAATATTAAAATTTTAATTATTAACAAATACTAATCATTGAACTACAGAGGAAAATATTTTCAATAAAAACTTAAAATTAAACTGGCGTAGTTTTTGGTTTTATATTAATAATAGTGATGTCAAACTAATT
>JAQFXP010002726.1:0-14301 GCA_034693685.1 Belba bartosi | reverse complement strand
TATTCGACATTAACATATTCGACATTATCATTGTTGACAATATATATCGATTAATTTTAATAAATACATTTTACGCGTCAATAATGTGTATATAGTAGCCACCTACTAAAATCTAGAAAACCACTAGTTAAGCTACATATCACCAAGCCTATTAATAACTTATATTATATTTTGATCTACCCAAATTTTGAAGCGCAGATTATTATTTTCTACGTTTTGTGGGCTCTAATAATTATAATCATTAAACGGAACAATTTAAATTTTGTGCTAAAAATTTTTGCTGATCCGTAATGTCTAAAATATAATGTCAAATATCTGTAATGTTGCTAGGCAATATTAAACAAGTGGCCCCAAGTGACCCCAAAAACTTGAAAGTTCCGTTCACTGATTATAATTGATAATTTTTTAGATATTTAAATTAAAAACTTTTACTAGTTATTTTTAATTAAATTTAATTATATATTTGTGTATAAATTACAATGTAAAAATTTGTGGTCAAATGCGTATGGCGAAATGGATTTTGGCTATTTTTAGCATGCTCAAAATATATACATTACAGTCTAAAAATTTATATAATTCTAACTTTATTTGAATAGAATGTGAAAAATAGATACAATAATAAAATGAATTTTTTTTTAATGGCATTAAGTAATTAAATTGAAATCAAATAAATATTTCGAAACTTAATTATTTGTTTCGATTCAAAGCTCTTCTAATTGACTGAATTTTTTATTTTAGAAATTCTTATTAATCGGTTCCAGTCTTCAGATCAACGTTTAGAGAAGAGATAATCATTTTTTTGGCCAATGAGTCGTTCATGTCTTGAAATTCTTGAGTTAACATAATTTGTTCGAAATTTCGCGAAACATATTCCGAACAAAACTTTTCGATTTCTATTAGATTCTGTTCAACAGCTTTGGAATACAATTGACAGACATTTGTCGAATCAATACTTGTGTTCAATGATTGCAAACATTTATTTCTGAGCTCTTCCTCGCCGTAAACATTGGCCAAAGTCAACAAATCGGCGACACTTTCGGCGTCGATATCACAACTATTTGTATATAAGTATTGAATAAAAGCCAAAAAACTTTTATACGAAAAGTCTTCGACTTTGATCTCCTTATTCTCGATATCCAAATGCGGTTCGAATTCTGTCCAAAACTTTGAGTTTCGAATATTAAGAATCGTTTTGTGGCCAAAGATGTACTGATCCTCAAATCGGAACCGAATGTCATAATTGGACGGATTGTTGAAGGAATGGATCAAAGATTTGAACAAACCGTTCGTCGCTTCAAAAGTTTGCAACTTTTTTGTTGGTTTTAAAACTTCGCTAACATCTAGTGCTATGTCTGAATCCATAGACATTTCGTCCAATTCGGCAATATTTGAATCATTTGATTTAATGCTCTTCGGGTGACCTCTCGTTTGATCCAAACCCTTAATGTCTTCTCTATTGACAACAATTGCTTTATAAGTAATTCTATACTTTGCGTGAATGGCATAGATTTCAAACAATGACTTCGCGACCGATGAATAATTAGACACTTCTTGTGGTCTCAAGACAGGGCTCTTATTGATAAGACCCCAAACATAGTATTTGCCTTCAAGTGAGACACCGGTCGAGATATGAGATGCGCAACAAATGGCGATATCTTTAAACTTAATCCTATTGTTATTGATCCGAACCGGAGAGTACTGATTGTCTTGGGATCCGTTGCCCACTTGTCCGAAGTTATTGCGACCGAAGCCGTAGACATCACTGGAAGCGGTCAACAGAAACGAGTGGTCGGGACCGCAGAAGATGTGTTTAATCACGAGTGGCTTCGGAGTGATCAACAGTTGCGGTCGATTAGCAAAGATGTCAATCCGTTTCCTTTCTTCAACGCTCTTCAGGGGTCGACCCAATTGTCCGAAATCATTGTTACCCCAAATATACGCCATTCCGGTGTCGGTCAGAGCTATCGAATGGTTTTTACCACAAGATATCGAAATGACTTTCTGTTCGATCGGAACCAAAATCGGAACAAAACTGTCGGCAAAGCAGTCGTCGCCCGTATGTCCGAACCCACTCCGACCCCAACCGTAAAGCTCTCCCCAATCGGTGAGCGCCAGACTGTTGGCACTTCCGCACCGGATCTGAACCACTCTTTTGTTGGCCAATCCATCGATGAGTTTGGGTTTTCGGTTCGAACGTTCGGTAGAGTTCCCCAATTGGCCGAATTCGTTGCTACCCCACGACCAGCACTGGCCCGAACTGGTCAGTGCTATGCCGTAGTAGAACCCGAAGAAGATATCGACCACTTGTTTGCCACTCAAATGTTGGTTCAAATACGGAGACGGGATGTGGTCTGACGTGAGATCCAAACCAAGACTTCCGAACAGATTGTCGCCAAAACCATACACTTTGTCCGCTTCCGTCACATATATTATCGATTTATTGCCCGAAATCGCCAAAAGTCTCACATTTTTCCAATCATTTTCACTAATTTTTGGTCCAATTTGTGAAAACGTTTTTCTCGAAATCAATCGATCCATTCGTTTGGCTTTAATTCGGTTTTAAATACAATTAAATTCAAATATTAGTGCAATAAGTGTTGACTCAAATTGCAGTTCAAATAAAGTGCTAAACGTTTGGTCACATTATTTAATAGTAAATTACGTCTCGAATATCATTAAATCACTTAACCTAATATTAATAGTAAAATAAACCGGATTTTAAAGTTTTACTTAAAGTATTTTTTAGTAATTCTAGAAAATGTACAAGCAAATAATTTGAAAAACTTAGGTAGTTTAAAAAAAATTTAAGAAATTTTATATGACACAAATTAGATTTGTTTAATAAAAAGAATTTCTGGCTAAGTTCTGGTAACTAAAACTGGTGGAAACAATCTCCATGATTATTTGAAAAATCACTGATTTAGGTCCATTTACTCGCCAATAATAATCAGAATTTTTGCGGTGAGATAAACAATAATTAAACTTGGGTTTTTAATTCTTAACTAAGTTTTATTTTAAATTATTATTATTAATAGCAAGATAATTTTATTCATTAATTTAGATTTGAATTTAAAACCGATTTAGAAATATTTTTAAACACAATCAAAGCTATTATAATAAATTCATTAATAAGCAATAAAGGTCAAATTTTTTGTAAATAATAAAATTTTAGCAAATTTTGTTTAAATATTCTAAAAAACATTGTAATATTTGGATCCGTATAGTCTGATCACCACTTCTTGTGGCACATCTGAGTCTTCAGAGTTGATCTGTGGTTTAGAAATGGCACAAAAGTACAAATGATTAGTCGATATTCCGTTATTTCTCCGATTATCAAGCAAAAATTAAAAATATAGCAAAATATAAATTTAGCAGTACAATAAAATTATTAATAAAATGCTGAGATATTTATTTTAAATAATAAATTACATAAAATTTGCAAAAATCTTCAACAGTTTGTATTGGATCTGGATTTAAAAACTTGTCTGATTACACTTTGAGAATTACACTTTGATTTTACGCAATGTATGAAAAATTCCGGATTTTCTTTCATAATGGGTACACACGACTCATCCTGAACACAGGGTATCTTTCCTCTGCACCCGAGTGTACAAATGGTTAGGTAGAGATATTTGCGCAAATCTTCGATTGGGTATTCGGCTTTTTTCAAGTAATCGCATGTCATTTGACACGCATTCGGTGCCCGAATTGAAGGTGCCGGTGCCAACCCTTTTGATTCTAATAGTCCTTCAATTGGATATATCGGCGACCAATCATCCGGATCGTCATACTTTTGACACTCATATAAGTTTAATATTGTTAAAATTTTAATAAGTTTTAATAAATGATGCTTATTCATTTGTGTTATACAGTATTTACAAATAATTTTTATCTATTTAATTAATTAAACAAAAAATATGGTTTACTATTAATTTGATTTAAGTTTACTTTACACTCGAAGAGGTCAGCTCTAATCAAATTGATAATTAGTAATGCAATAATGCAATTCGGTTGTTAATTACATAAAACATTGGTTAATTGAATTTTTGATAGTTTATCCGGTTTAGTTGCTTAATCAATTACTTTATTTAAACTAAAATTAAATTTTTTTGTCTGAAAAATGTTAATATTGATTTTGGAAGGTTTATCATGTGCAAATTAATGTTTGTAATTGCAGATTTACTTTAATTGAAAATATATTTGAAAATATTATTTTAAACTAAATCTATATAAATCAGTATTACAGTACTAATAGTCTGTTGTGTTTTAACAAATATATAAAGTAAAATGTTATTTTTGTTTAAAAACTGTAACAAGATTAACCAAGAAGTGATATAGTAAAAATCAGAGATTCAGAAGGTTGAACTATCCAGGGGAGATTAGAGGGGGGATTTTCCCAAAATTTTTGGTTATAAACATAGGGGGGGGGGGTCAGGGAAGGGATTTTTTAAAAAACGCTCAAAAAACCTATATATTTATGATGAAATTTTCTCTAGTTTAACTGGATTTAAAATAAATTTAGTTAAATTAATTGGATTTAAACCGGATTTACCACCAATTTAGGGAAATTTTCCTAATGTTGGTCAAAAAACCCGGAAATTTTGCCGGCCGTCTTCGGCGGCCTGCAAAAAGTCGAGTGGGGTACCTTTTCTCGGAGCAAATGCTAGGGGGGGGGGGATAAATTCCAATTTTCAAAATCAGGGGGATTTTTGGCTGATTCCCTCCTTCTGAATGTCTGGTAAAAATTATCTCTTGATTTAAAAAATTGGTAACACGCTCTTTTTATGTTTTGTCCTTTTTATTTATTTATTATTTTAGCAATAGCAAATATTTTAAGCTATAATGATTTAGACTAGATTGTTCTTAAATTTGTGCTAACTCTAGTTAAAATTTTGTTAAAAATTTTGTGTCACTTTGGTTTACAATTTGTTAAATTTAACTAATATTTTTGCACCTTTTAAAGTTTTGAGGAGAAAATGAACTATTTTTATTTCTCTATATTTTTTCTGACTTGAAGGTTTTTGGTTAACTCACGTTTGTATAAACCAACAAAATTAAAATAACAATAAAACTAATTTAATCAATTAATTTGTAAACTCTCAAATTATTCAATAAAAATCAAAAACATTTATTTAAATTAATCATTTTATAATTTTATTTATTTGAAAATTTAGCTTTTACAATTAATAATTATTATAATTTAAAAACAATTTTTACTAACAATTTTCTCCAGTTTTAAACACTTTTGGAACAATCTAAAAATAAAAATATATAATCAATTAATGTTAAATTAAAGTAACATCAGATTCTTTAATTAACTAAAATTATTTAGTGTTTCAAATATGATTGGGCCAACGATTCGATCCTAGCGGGAATAAAGGGATAGATTTTTTAAAAACGCTAAAAACCCATACACTTATAATGCAATTTAATTTAATTTAACTGAATTTAAGCCGGTTTAAACTAAATTTAGTTATTTAACTAAATTTAAATTGAACTTAATACCAGAGATTGAAAAGATCGGCCGATCTAGGGGGGGGGGGGGGGATCAGGAAAGAAATTTTTTTCAAAATTTTTGCCAAAAACTCAAGGGGGGATCAGGAGAGGGATTTTTCAAAAGAGCTCAAAAACGCTATTTATTTATGATAAAATTTCCCCTAATTTAACTGTATTTAAATCGGATTTAAACTAAATTTAGTTAATTTATCTGAATTTAAACCAGATTTAGCACCAATTAAAAAAAATGTCCTAATTTTGGCCGAAAAAGCCAACAAATTTCCGGTCGCGTTCGGCGGCCGGCAAAAACTCGAGGGGGGTACCTTTTCGCGGACCAAAAGCTAGGAGGGGGAATAAATCCAAATTTTCAAAATCAGGGGGATTTTTGCCTGATTCCCCCTTCTCGATGTTTGCTTAATACCCATTTAAAGAAAATTTTTAATTTTTAATTAAAATTTTCAATACTTCATATCATTCAAGGCCAGGGAAATCATAAGGGGTATCTTTTTGCAAACTAATGCAAATTTTCAAAATTATGGGAATTTTTGGCTGAAACCCTTGTTTAGATAAAATAAACTTGAACAAGAAGAAAGTGACGTTTATAGTTAAATTTAGAATCAAATTGAAATTAAATTACTTCAAACAAATTGCATTGAGAAACGCATTGGATAAAATAGTCCGGATTTTCTTGCATTATTGGTACACAATATTTGGCTTTTATACAATCTCTATTAGAAATTAGATATTAATTAGGGCTAAACAACAAATAAATTAGCAAAACGTTGCCAATTAATATGTTTGAGCGGAATAACACATACAGATCACCCTTACAGCCCATCGCACACATACGCAGATACGTGTATTGCGTTATAGAATTAGTGGCAGTTTTGGATTCTTTGAGATGACGACACGAGTCCAAGCAATCAAAGCACTTCTTGTCAGGACAGCCGGGGGGAGCCCTAGCGCTCACTGTTTTGCGGGTTGTGGTCGTGAAGTGTGAGTCGGCTTCAGCAATTGACTTTTTCGGATCAAGTAAATTGTCGTATATTTCTGTATCAAGCTTGCTTTTTTTTGTTGACTTCTTATGGTTTGTCCCTTCACCATTATTGCTTTTCCCGTTATTTATATCTGATGCCTATTCTTCATATTACAAAAATAGTGTTCAAATAAAACTATCTTGTTCTCGACTGCAATGTTTTTATATTTACAAAATAAATTTTTATGCAACTAGACTAAATTTAATAAATTACAGTATATTACTGTATATTATAAATTTAAACATAATAAATTTAATAATTTATAATGGTTAAATTTACTATTTAATTGTTTAGCAATTTTGTAAACAAAAATGCATTTGATCTCAAGTCGGGAACAAATAGTTAAAATATTTATTTACTAACGCCGTAATAATGAACACCAATATAGTGCTGATCTCTGTATGGATAATACGGTTCCGGATAACTGTCATAATATTCGTATTGTATTCCGATTTTGATTAGATTTAATATTAATATTATTTTAACTGTATTAATAAATTATGGCAAAATTAAAACATAATTAAAAATGCAGTTAACAATTTACCTGTATACATTTAACAGACAAAATATATATTTTATTTTGTTGAATAAATTGTAAAGATTTTAAATTTTGTTATTAATGTTTGGTTAAAAATTGTTTATTATGTTATTCAGACATTTTTCAAACATATTTCCTGTTTTTATAATTAATTAAAATTTGTTAGACTGAAATTAAAAACATAATAACACAATATATTATATAGTAAACTATTACTAACTAGTAATATTATAATCTTAGTTTGAACAATTTGTTTATAAAATTATAAACTATATGAAAATAAACTAAACATCATTGAATTATATTCAAAATATACAAATTTTTAATATGTTTATTAGAAAAAATATAAACAATTACAAAAAAGCAAAAATTAGCTTAATCACATTGTCCTGTTTTAAATATTTGAGGTATTATCTGCAAAAGTAAAAAATATCAAGATTAAATTTTAAAAATTGCAAAAACCAAATTGGCAAATATATATTAAATTCCGGAATTGAAAAGGTAGGTTAATTAAGGAAGGGAGGGATCAGGGAAGGGATTTTTCCAAAAACGCTAAAAACACATATATTTATGAAGAAATTTTGCCTAATTTAAATAAATTTAAACTGGATGTAAACTAATTTTTTATTAATTTAACTGGATTTAAACCTTAAACCGGATTTAGCACCAATTTAGGAAAAGTTTCCCGGTTTTGGTCAAAAAACAAAAACAAATTGCCGGCCGCTTTTGGCAAACGGCAAAAGTTGAGGGGGTACCTTTTCTCGGAACAAATGCTGGAGGGGGGGGGAATAAATGCAAAATTTCAAAATCAGAGGGGATTTTCGGCTGATTCCCCCTTCTCAATCCCTGTCAAAACCCCATATATTTATGATAAAATTTTGCTTAATTTAACTGAATCTAAACCAAATTTAGCACCAATTTAGAAAAAATGTCCTATTTTTGGTCAAAAAAATACCTTTGGCTGCGGGCAAAAAGTCGAAGAGGAGCATCTTTTCGCGGACCAAATGCTAGAGGGGGGGGGGATAAATTTTAATTTTTAAAATTAGGAGGAGGGTTGGATGATTCCTCCCTTCACAATTCCTGATTAAATTACTTGAAAAAGATTGCATTTATTAGCGCAATAAACAAAATAATCCGGATTTTCGGGCATTACAGGCAAACAAAAGTTATCCAATATACATTTTCTAGATTTGACAAATATAGTTATATATATAATTATTAATATTATTTTCAACTACTAACAAGCTCTCCTTACAGGCCTCAGAACACAATCTTAAATAAAGATATTGTGTAATATCTAGTTCAGCAAATTTACTCTTCTTAAGCAGTTGACACGACTCTAGACAAGACATACACTTATCACTCGTACAATAACCGCCGGTGCGAGCGCTGATCCGGCTATGAGGGTTGGCCGGCAGTCGAGCGGTCACCTGGTTCACTGATAACTTTGGATTCAATAAATCGTCAAATATTTTATTCTTTTTCTTTTGATTTTTTTCATTAATTTCAAGACTAGAATAAGATTGTGGATTATCTATTCCATAGCTTATTTCTAAATGTGCTGGGTAGTAATCATATTCATATTGTCTGAAATTTGTTGAAATAAATAATAATAAACTAAAAACTAAAAATAATTGATTAGAAAATTTTTTGAATTAAAATTTAATTCAATGTATTTACAAAATACCTGTTAATCCAAAATATTTCGGAAACATTATATATATATTTAAATATTAATTAAACTATTAATTATTGTATTTATTGTCATTTTTTATACAATTAATTAATTGTATATTTGTAACAAATGGCGATAATTTCCTGTTAGACATACAGTATTAATATTCTTATAGTCATTTAATTAAAAGAATATTTAAACATTTAAAAAAAATACTTAACTTTATTGTGAGATTAAGTAATAAATTTTATAAGCAAATATGTTCAGATAATTAAAAAAAAATAATTAATAGTTTAATTTTAAAAATTACTCCATTATACAATTTCCAAATTAATCCAAATTAAAATAAAACAAAATACCAAATAAAAATATTGTACAAGTTAAAAAACAGAATTAATTTTTGTTATATTTATGGAATTAGCAATAATCTAAAAAATGTTAATTAAATCTAAAAATAGCAATAATAAAAATTTTAATTAGTTTTTCAGTAAACTAGAAAACAAAACAAAAATTTAATCAAATCGATAATATGGGTTATAACCCCGGGTCCTCGTTTTAATCCTGGAGTGCACATCCCTGGGTGACAGCATTGGATCTAATGTGTCGCGCATTATCTCGTCATTACTGTATCCACTGTTTGGATAATCTCTTGCATCAACTGGTCGAGAGTAGCTGGATAGCTTTGAATTCCTATGCTTTGGTTTCGAATCTTCAGGATATGCTTCATAATCAAAATGTCGCCCAAACCCGGGCCGAGCTTTGGTTGAGCCGATCATTATTGATAAGAACGTTGCTAAAAATATTCGATTCATTAAATTTTTGTATTCAATATAAATTATTAGTTTCATACCTAAAACTAAAAATATTAATATTAAACATTTAAGCATGTTTAAATATTAGAAATTTTTAAATAACTTCTGAGTTAATTTTATGCCTTTTCTGATCTATTTTTAATTAAACTAATCTGATTGTTTATTAAATTGTTAAATTAAATTTTAAAAATTAATGGAGTATCTAATTAACCCATAATGTAATTATAGTTTACGTTTGATATTTCACAATCAATTATGAATAATAATTACAAAAATTATTTATTTTAAAGAATAAATATTTTATTAATAATCAAATCAAATAACAATAAAAATAAATAATTAAAACGATTGAAGAAAATCAGTAAATTTAATACAATAAATAAACCTGATAAGTTAAATTACTGTAGAATAATAATAAAACCAATTTCTAAATAAAAGACAAAAATATAATATAATTAAAAAATAATTCCTAAAACTATGACATTTTGAATTGAATGAAATTGAAATGAAAATAAGGCAAAAGTCAGACAATCAATACAAACGCTTCTTAACTCCGGACACAAAACTACTAACTCTTTCGGGAAATGATTTCTTGCGATTCAAAGCCAACGGTTCAAAAGTGACGTAATTATATCGGGCGAACAGTTCGGGCAATGACTTGATTGGTGTTTCTCGCGGAACAGTTAGCTTTTCGTCGGCACATTTGCCCCAAATATATGTGCGTTTAGTGACGGCCAGAGCCGCCGATGTACTGCTGAACAGAGCGGTTGCAATATCAGTAAACTTTGCGGACGGATCACCGATTCTTGTGGCGGAGAACTGATCCGTTTTGGATCCGTTACCGATTTGGCCAAAATAATTACAACCAAATGCATAGATAAAGCCTTCGGCGCTCAATAATAGACAATGATTTTGTCCGCAAACTATTTTTGTAATAATAACGTTATCCGAAGTAACCCTTATCTTCACCGGAATGTTTCGAAACCGATCGGTGCAGCCAATGCCCAACTGTCCGAACGCATTGTGGCCCCAACTGTATACATAACCAGTCTTCGTCAGTGCCATCGACTGGTGATGACCACAACTGATCGATACAACAAACTCCTGAACTAAAGCGTTCACTTTATAGGGTATTATTTGGTTATAATTAGTGCCGTTTCCTATTTGACCCCAAAAGTTGAAACCTGTTTAGTAATTGAATTAGAAATTATTAACTAAAATGTTTACAAAATATAACCATTCTATTTTAGATATAAGCAAAATAAGTAATTTCTAAATTTGTTAATTATTGTTGATATAGAAAATTAAACTTTTATGAAATACCTTGAAATCTAGATTTTAGATGATAACTTGCCAAATTATAATAATAAACTTGTGTTTTCTTTTTAAACTTTGTAAATGTTTAATATAATTGACATAAAATTATTGGCAAATTAAAGAAAAATAATTTTTATGTTTTAAATTTATTACAGTTAAAAAACAAGCAATTTAGTTTAAAAATAAATAATAATAAATCAAAAATATTCTTAAACAAAACAAATATATAAACTAAAGAAAATAATAAAAACATTAGACAAACCCCAGGCATATACGAGTCCAGACCTGGTGAGAGCCAGCGAATGAAAAGCTCCGCAACTAATATCATCGATAAAGTGTTGGAGCAATTCGTTGACAATGATAAGTTTGGGTACATAACAGTCGATAGTCGTTCGGTTGGCCAGTTGTCCGAACTCGTTGTACCCAAAACTGTATATTTGTCCGCATTTTGTCAAAACCAGGACATGTCTTAACCCAAACGCAAATTTAACCAATTTTTTATCACATAATTCCGGGACTATCGTCGGCTCATTGACCGGTTTATTTGTGCCCAAACCAAGACAACCGTTTTTATTGCTACCAAAGGCATATACTTTGTCATCTTTAGTGACAATATATACTTCGGTTCCATATCTACCAAAAACACTAACAATTCTTATAGTTTTAATAAATTCTGGCTTTAATTTACGCAATAATTTATAATTAACGACAATATTGTTTAACGACATTCTGTTTGAACATTCTTTGAAGATCTTCATAAGAATATATTTGGAGACAAAGTTTACTAAAAACAAAAATTAATTTATTATAAACAAAAGTCAAAATTAATTATTTTTTAAGATCTGATAACTTTTTATAGAATATGTGGCGTAAATAATAAATGAAGTAAAACATAAATTTAATTATTTTTTAAAAACTGTTTGACGTTTAGTGATAGTTATGAAACCGATATATAAATTGAATAGAATTTAAAGATTTTAGAAAAACTTTAATATTTACTATACATTGATTGCAAATGTTTTTGAAAGAGATGACAAGAATAGACATTAAATCTCTGTTAACGTCAGTATAAAAATGTGCAAAATTCTGATCCGAAGCCAAAAATCTTAATTTGATTTTTGCTCTTCTGTTTCAGTTCTTTTGCTAACGGATCGGTTATTTATAAATGTATAGACAATACAGAGATTTTTTTATGTAAAAATAATCTTAAAATCTTGGTTCACACTAAACAACTCTCTATTATAGTTTAAGAATTAAAATAATTTGGCTTTTGTTCAAAACATTTATTGAAAAATATTTTGAAGTTTAAAACATTGAAAATTGAAATGTGGGTTAAGTTTATGTCACACAAGCCTAACGCTGACTAATCAATGTAATCATTAGGAATAAAATTTGTTTTTTTATGTATAACTAGTTATAAATAATTAATTTTTTATAATTGAGCTGAACATTGTCTAATGCAGAGCCAAATTTTTAACTACCGGATCTAAACTAAAAGCAAATATTAATTTTTTTAATTCAATTAAAAATTTCTTAAATAATTTAATTCTTTTAACATTTAATTATCAAGTTTATATAAATCATTATTTTATTCACTCTTGATTCAATCTAAAATTAATAATTTTGTCTTGCTTCTAAAAATAATTGCACAAATGTTTTATGTTATAAAATAATCGACAAATTTATTTCATAACTTATTAAGTATGCAATAACTAAGTCAACTCATAACTCTTATTTATACAAGTTCAAATTTAGAATATTGATGATTAAAATTTAAACGATTGCAAATATCTTCTCTCTCAGCTACAAAGCCATTAATAGTCGCAAAGAATATTCTTTGAAGTTTTCCATAAGTTTTCTATTTTTACAGAATCTATAAATTCCATAAAGAATTTATTTCAATGATAAATGATTTGTTTTTCAAAACCAAAACGTAATTAATGAATGAAAAAAACTGACGAAACGTTTTGCACATTATTTGAATTGAATTGAATCAACGATTAATGTAATAAACATTTAATTAATTAATTGATTTAATAAACACAACAAACGAATGGATCGATTAGTAAACCCGAAGACATTCGCTCGAATTCACCCAAAAATAAGTGAAAAAGAGTTCAAAAATCTGAAACTGTTGTGCGTTTCGGGAAATAAAGCGACTATTTATGCGACAAATGATGACAAAGTGTTTGGTTTTGGCGAAAATTTTAAGGGAAGTCTTGGATTAGATGTAATTGAAGACTACATCCCATCGCCCAAACTCAACACAACTCTTAGTGGCCAACAATTGGTGGACATCTGCTTCGGGTTCTACTACGGCATAGCACTGACCAGTTCGGGCCAGTGCTGGTCGTGGGGTAACAACGAGTTCGGCCAATTGGGCTACCGGTCGAACGGGAAGCTGTCCCGAAGACCGCAATTAATATCTGCGCTGTCGGACAAAAAAGTGGTTCAGATCTGTTGCGCCAATGCCTACAGTCTAGCGCTGACCGACTCGGGTCTGGTCTACTCCTGGGGTCGCAATTATTTCAAGGAATCAGATGATCCGACCTTTGCGTTCAGTTACGGTCCGAAGATTATTCCAATCGGCGATAAAGTAGAGACCGTTTCCTGCGGTCGATATCACGCGACGGCACTGACGGCGACTGGAATTGTATATATTTGGGGAAACAATAGTTACGGACAATTGGGTCGAAAGCCGTTTTACATTGGGGGACAGTTGGCAAATATGGAGAACTTCTACGACCGGCCCCTTATGTTGGACTGTTCGGCAACTCTTCTAATCGATAAGGTCTTGTGCGGACCCGAACACACAGTTCTGATGACCACTGAAGGCGATGTCTATGCGTTCGGTCGCAACGATAGCGGACAGATTGGCAATGGATTGGAAGGCAATCAGTATTTTCCGGTTAAAGTCAATGAAGAGCTTAAGTTCAAAGAGATTGCCATCTGTTGGACGAACGACATGTGTGTCGGACAGACACTGGACGACAAGTTTTACTATTGGGGTCTTTGCGAGAATAGACCCGTTTGGCGACCGAAACAGTTCTCGAACAGAGCGACCCTTCCGTTCACTTTGTTTGACATTTACTCGAGATTTGCAAAAATCAAAGTCACGTTCAAAACGATTGTTCGAAACTTTGAAATCAACAATAATTTGGATCAAATGAATGACAATACCGTCGAAGAGATTGTTATTGACTTAACCGGTTGTTCTGATGATAATAATTCCGATATTTTTCTCAACAATTCCACTGAATTGGTCGACGTCTGCGATATACCAAACACTTCGAACCAAACCATTAAAACCGGAACTAATGTTTTACTCAACCATTTCGGCCAATCATTTAACAATCCGTCCAATTATGACATTCGGTTCCGATTTGAGGATCAGTACATCTTTGGCCACAAAACGATTCTTAATAT